>PVJN01022966.1:0-32797 GCA_004026805.1 Lasiurus borealis | reverse complement strand
TGAGTTGGCTCAGTTGGTTGGAGTGTTGTCCCATACACAAAAAGGTTGTGGTTTGATCCACAGACAGGGCACATACAAAGGTTGTGATTAGATCCCTTGCTAAGACACGAATGTTAGGCAACCAATCAATGTTTCTCTCTCACTTCCTCTTTTTCCCTTCCTCTCTAAAATCAATAAATATATTCTCAGGTGAGAATTTTAAAAAAAGAACTTTCTTAGGTAGTCTAAAACATATGGTCACTATACTCATTATTGATTGCCATGTTACAAACTATTCCAAAATCTAAGGGCTTAAAACAACCACTACCACTTATTTTTTTATTTTTTTTATTTTAAGTTCTGAAGTTGACTGGCTTAGCTAGGTGGTTCTTGCCCAGGGTCCCTTGTATAGTTGCAGTCAGACAGTGGCTAAGGGTAGAGCCATCTCTAGGGCCTCCTCACTAACAGATCAGGCAGAAAATGCTGAGACAGTGAAAACTTCAGCTGGGGCTAAATGTGTACATGTGGCCTTTCCATGTGGTCAGTTCTCAAGAACAGGGGGCATTGGGAACTAGTAAGTTATCCCAACAAGTGTGATGGAGCTAAAACAGAGCTGATCACAGCTCGGCTACCAACTACTTGGGTGACTTTAGGTCAAATGTCTGGGCCTAATACTTCCTACTATAATTACTTCCTGTGTAATTGGTAAAGTGAAAAACAAGTAAAATTAAAACACACTGGAAACTTTAAAATCCTTAAATGAGGTCTTAGATGTTCTTTAAAAGTTTTAACTCAAGAGACAAATGAGGCAACTATGGAAAATCTTGATTATCCAGATGATAGGTATATAGAGAGAGTTTATTGTAGTTTTCTGTACTTTTGTGTCTGTTAGACATTTTGCATAATATAAAATATGAACTACTTCATAAAGATAGGGAGGAAATGCTACAGTTAGAAGTGGAATATTTTTTCTATAGTCCAGTGATTTGGGCTTTCATTTGTTATAGTGGGATGATAATATCACAGTTGTCCTCTTATTTATTTATTTATTTAAAATATATTTTTATTGATTTCAGAGAAGAAGGGAGATGAAGAGATAGAAACATTCATGATAAGAAAGAATCATTGATTGGATGCCTCCTGCACACCCACTATTGGGATTGGGCCCACTACCTAGGCATGTGTCCTTGACCAGAATCAAACCCGGGCCCCTTCAGTCCGCAAGCCGACACTTTACCCACTGAGCAAAACCAGCTAGGACACTGTTGTCCTCTTTTAGTCTGTTTCTAAAATAACCCAAATTTGAAAATTACTTTTAACACCACATGTGCCATCATTATCATGACAAGAATGGTGTTTTAATAATGAAATGCTGTGGGCGTGTTTAGAGATTTCAGATGATTAAAATCTCAAGGTGACATTCTGCAAATCTCTTTAAATGAAATCTGCAGGAATAGGGACAGAACTCAAGGACATTTCAATAGTGAAGGTCCAGGCCACTTCTTAAGCCCAGTTTCTTCCCAGTGTCCATTCCTTTTGGTGACTGTCACATCAATTATTCTATTAGCAAGAATGGCTCTAAGGTACATAACTTCTTTCATTACTGATCCCAAATACTAATACATTCAGAGCTTTTATTACAATGATTTTACTGCTGATCATTATGCAATATATATAAGATGAAAAACAACCAGGAGAAATTATAAACTATTGGGAATCTTGCTATTTCACGGTCCACCTATTGATTGCTAATATGAAGAAGATCCCCATTGCATTTCTCCCCACAGCTTCCATGCTTGAGAATAAAATTCACTAAACATGTTCTTTCTTCTTCCTTCCATTTTCCAAGCCAGGGATTCTGTATATCCCATGCACCTGGGAGACCTGAAAGAACCTGATGCCCTTGGACTCAGTGTTTCTTTGCATCTCTTAAGACCCACAAAGCTGGTTAGAGCAATTTCCCTGGACCTTTGCCCTTCAAAGCAACATCTTCAAGGAAATTTTCAAAACAGATACAATCGTTATAAAACCCTTCCAGCATAGCTGGATATTAAACACATCTTCTACCCAGACCTGGATTCTGTTCAATTTTATTTGTTCAACTGATATGAACTTAAAGTGTATACATTTAAATTTTAAATATTCAAGTGTCTAGAATTTATATTATTTTTAGTTTTAAACCATTAGGTACTATCCAATATTGAGAATTCAAAATCTCACCAAGTATAAATATAAAACAAGCTTATATGTGAATGATATTCAGCAAACACCCAGAGCAGATCTGAGGAGGATTATCCTGTAGGGTTTCCACAGCTGACTACATCAACTCAAATAACTGGCTATAAACAGTATGGCTGGTCCCTGGTCATTATAAAGTACTTGCTGCACTTCAGAAAACTGAAAATGTAGGATTAATTCAGTGACAATTTCTGAAAGTTAACACCATTAAAAACCAGGATGGGGTCAGAACTCAGATTTTACACCTGACTCCCCCCTCAAGTGTTCATCAACCCACTCACCCATTAAATCTTGGGAGTCAATAGGCCACTTGGAGCTAGTTTAGTTGTATAGTAATAGGTTGTAAAAGCAAGTGTTCCACCCCTAGCACTTTCCATTTCTCCTAAATGAATTCCTAAGGGGAGAAAAACAAAGGCCTATAAGTGGAATGGAACTGAGGCATTATTTATGTAACCGGAGAGAATACCTTGAAGGATTTAGTTGTAGTAAGCATTTATTGGAAAGCAAAGGGCAGAATTCTATATGTCTTCTCACTGATCAAATCTAATCTTCTAGAATACATAGAGAAATTAATATAGTTCCTCTGATAAGAAGAAGAATATGTGCTTTGCTCAATTCTTCTTTTTCTGTTTGGCTTCTACCAAAATGAAAATCTTTTGCCTATAATTTCAAGACATTGAGTACTGAGTACCTCAGGTTTAAAACTATCATCAGTAGCTCCACATTTTGATCTGATTAGAAAACTCTTAAATCCCAAAATGGTATTTTTCCCAGGTGTTCCTCAAGTCTGTTTTGGGATATTTGGCATGATCACGATGTCCCATTATGTAAGAGAGCTAGCCTGCACTGCCACCTGGCTGTTCCTGGACTAGTCCCTGTTACACTAAACAGGTCAAAACTTCACTTTCCTTATAACTTTAAATGTCATTAACATTTTTACAGAACAAATATAAGTAGAATATGTGTTTAACTTATAAATTATCCATAAAACTTCTACTGAGAAAGAGATTTGAGAAATAATTAACTGGTTCCTATTGAACACACAAACTGTTTCTCTTTAAATATATATATTTGTTATTTTTTAAATATTTCCAACATATTTATTTTTCTATGAAATCTAATACATTTCACCTCCACAGGAAAAAAAAAAGAACTTGAACTAAAGCCTGGCTGGTGTGGGTCACTGACCTATGAACTTGGAGCTTTGACCTATGAACTTGGAGGTCACAGTTCCATTCCTGGTGAGGGCACATGCCTGGGTTGTAGGCTTGATCCCCATTGTGAGGGGTACAGGTGGCAGTCAATCAATGATTCCCTCTCATCACTGCTGTTTTTAATCTTTCTTTCCCTCTCCCTTCCTCTCTGAAATCAGTAAAAATATATCTGAAATAATCTATAATAATAAAAGCATAATGTGCTAGTTAGACCACACAGCCAAACAACCCTTTGGACATCCTTCTAGAATCTAGATGAAGCCATATTGGAAAGGTCTGAGAAAGAGGCAGTTAGGGGTGATCAGGCAAATAAGCAAGCAGTTAGGAGTGATCAGGCAGGCAGACAAAGAGATTAGGGGTGACCAAGCAGGCAAGTCAGCAGTTAGGGGTGATCAGGCAGGCAGATGAGTGGTTAGGAGAAATGGGGCAGGCAGGCAGAGTGTTTAGGGGTGATCAGGCAGGCAAGCAAGTGAGCGGTTAGGAGCCAGTGGTCCTGGATTGCAATAGGGATGTCTGACTGCCAATTTAGGTCCGATCCCAGTCTGATTAGGTGGGATTGGGCCTAAACTGGCAGTCAGATATCCCCTGAGGGATCCCAGATTGCAGGAGGGTGCAGGCTGGGCTGAGGGACCCCCCCCCCAACTGTGCACAAATTTCAAGCACTGAGCCTCCAGTTTATATCTATCTAATAATAGGATAATATGCAAATTAGTCAGGACACCATCACATAATGACTGATCAGTAGACTGCATCCCCACCTCCTGCTCAGGCAGCTATGAGGCTGGGATAGGTAGGATAGAATACAATAGGAGGGGATGAGAAAGAGAGGGAGAGGAAGGCAGGCCTGCATGTAGACAGGCTGAGAGGAGAAACAGAAATATAGAAAGGGAACAAGAAAAAGACGTAGTAATGGAAAAATGAAGGAAAGGCATGGCTGCATGTGGGAGGGGTGGCAACCATGGAGTTGTGGAGCAGGTGCACCCAGTGAGGGGTGAGCACAGGTGGTGCAGAGCAGGGAACCCCGCCCAAATGCAGGAAGAGGGTGGTGGCCTCAAGTGGGGGCCATTGGTGGGGAGGCACCTGCGGGTCCTGGGACAGAGGGGTGGATGGTCTGAGGCCTTCCAGGAAAAGGCACTCCAGCTTTGTGGCAGCAACCCCCAGCTGCATGAGCCTCCACCAACCTCTCTTGGACAGATGCTCCATGCTGGGAGGGGCGGCACTGCTTAGCTGGGGCAAAGTTGGTCACTAAGGCAGGTACCTCTTTCATTCCTGAGGGTTGGACCCCAAAGACACTGGCCAGGGTTAGGTTGGTGGCGCATTAACTGTATTTTGTTGACTAGAAGTGGGGTGTTCCAGGCATGGAATGGGAGGAGGATGGCCTCAGGGAGGCAGGGGGAGGAGGATGGTGAAGGCCTGGATGGGACTGGGCTCTGGGCTGGGGATTAATGCCCCCTGAAAGGAAGCTTTAATACCAAAGTGCACTCAGGCAGGGTTGGAAGCAGGTCCCGAGAGGAAAGGAGAAGATTTAAAAGAGAAACTAGTGAACATGGTAGGGGGATGGGGAGAAGAGTAATAATAGGGAAGGAGAGAGGGAGGCAGGATTCAGGATCACAAGGGAAAGGGAAAGGGGGGAAGGGGAGGAGTAAGAAGGAGACAGGCACAGGGAATGAAAGAAGCAGGGAGGGAGGAAGAGAGGAAGAGAAGGAGAAAGGAAAGGAGGGAAAGAAGTCATGGGAGGTTCAAAGGGAGGAAAGAGAAGGATGCTAAAATCGAGTGAGGCCAGGAAAATAGTTAAATAAAAAGAAGAAACAGAATGTGAGAGTGAGGGGAATTTAAAAGGAGGAGTTAGTAAGAAAATTAAGTACAGGGTGATTTTTTAAAAACGTAGTCGGACATCCCCTGAGAGCTCTCAGACTGTAAAAGGGTGCAGGCTTGGCTGAAGCCCTGCTCCCCTCCATGCATGAATTTTGTGTACCAGTCCTCTGGTATTTATATATAAAAAAATAAACAAGAAAAGAAGATGGCTGTTTCAGGCTTTTTTATTTCCTTGGGTTTACAGGAAGAGATAAGGAGACATAATGTATAGAAGCCATTCCTCCAGCAGATTCTGCATTAATACTGAATTTTTAGTTGAGAATATCTAAAAGTATGTAGCCAATATTAGACACGCAAGATGAAATTAAAATATATTTTATTGCCCTTTATCTAATAAAATGTATTAAGCACCTATCATGTGTCAGACACTCTATACTAGGCCCTGTCACTTAAAATTAATTCTTTAAACCAGTGGTCGACAAACCGCAGCTCTCGAGCCACATGCAGTTCACGAACCACGATTTGCCGCTCTGTTGATTGAGTTTGCCGACCACTGCTTTAAATCATCACTATACAGTGTGAATGCTATTATTAGCCTCAACTTGCAAGAAGTACAGAGAATTTCTTCATAGTTAAGTAAGAGACTTGTCCCGAATCACACAGTAATGGTCCAAGCTTTCAACTCAAGAATCCTATTATGAAAGCCAGTGTTGATTTATCTCTCTCAGAATTGATTGACCATGAAAGATTCCAATAGCTCTAGGATTAATACAAGAAGGACTGCATAAGCAAAAAATAGAGCAAAATATGTGCAATAAATATCCTATATAATAAAGATATAATAAGCAAATGGTTGTTATGCTGTGATTTCATAACAGCTGGATCACAGATCAGCAGGAGGGTGGGGCAGCGAGCTACAAGTGGACAGCAGAGAGCTACAGCAGAGGGCAGGGCAACAAGCTATGGGGGGAACCCTGGGGGCAGAGAGCTACAGGAGGGTGGCAGTGAGCTACTGGCTACAAGTGGGTGGTGGAGAGCTACAGGAGGGGGCAGGGAAGCAATCTATGAGAGAAGGGCAGGGCGGCGGACAGAGAGCTACTGGAGGGCAGCAGCAAGCTACTGGCAAGCTACTAGTGCATGGATTCATGCACAGGGCTACTAGTATCTAATAAAGGGCTCATATCACAAATATATAAAGAATTTCTACAAAAAAATATGATGAAGAATAAGCAATCCAATCAAAGAATGAATGAAAGGTAATGTCCAAGTGACTAATAAGCATTTATTCATTAGTCATCATGAAAATGCAAGTTAAACTATAATGAAATACCATGCTATATGCATCAGAATCACCAAGATAGGAAAGGCTACATTTGGGTGAAGATACATAGAAGTGTACAGCATTGCTGATGAGAGTCCACATTGTGCAATCCTGGTGGAAAATGATTTGGTAATAACTACTAAAAATAAACATGTATTTTTTATTTATTGATTAAGGTATTAATATGTGTCCTTATTGCCCCATTGCCTCCCACCCCCCACTATGCTCTCACCTCCTGTTCTCTGTGTCCATTGGTTAGGCTTATATGCATGCATACACGTCCTTTGGTTGGTCTCTCCCTTTTTCCTCCACCCTCCCCTACCTTCCCTCTGAGGTTTGATGGTCTGATTGATGCTTCTGTCTCTGGATCTGTTTTTGTTCATCAGTTTATGTTATTCACTATATTCCACAAATGAGTGAAATCATGTGATATTTATCTTTCTCTGACTGGCTTATTTCACTTAGCATAATGCTCTTCAGTTCCATCCATGCTGTTGCAAATGGTACAAACTCCTTCTTTCTTATAGCAGTGTAGTATTCCATTGTGTAGATCACCACAGTTTTTTAATCCACTCATCTGCTGATGGGCACTTAGACTGTTTCCAAATTTTATCTATGGTAAATTGTGTAAACATGTATGTTTTATGACCCATCTATTATACCTCTAGATATAGAACCAAGAGAAATATATACATATGTGTGTCAAAATATATTTTCAAGTACATTAAAAAAAGTGTTATTTGTAATAGCCAAAATTAAAAATTTTCTAAATGCCCAGAAAGTTTTGTTCATAATAATAAAAAGTGAGAGTTACTGATAATTATCTATGCATGTATTAACTAGAATATTTCTTTAGTTGATTTACCCTGAATAACAATCTGCCCCTAATTTATTCTCAGATGATATAAAATTCACTTTTCTAAAATGGAGGCTTATTCTACTGTATTAGTATTAATGTGTGCATAAATAATACATACATATATATAAACATATGTATATACACAACTCATATATGCACATGACTCATTAGAATAAAAATATTTTTTTAATTTGGGGCAAAATAATTCACAAAGCAATATTTTAATAATAAAGTATTTTTTAAAAAACAAGCTCAGTATTTTTAAACCAAGGTGGCTACTGACTTAATAGCTTTAAAATAAAGGAGGAGTTGTTTCAGATGGGAATTTTTATAGTTAACATATAGTCTCAAAAAATAGTTTTAGAAATACCTTTCCTTGTCAGTTCCACTAAGTGATGGAAGAAAATGCTTCCTGTAATTTCTTTAAAAAAGGGAGAGAAAGAGAACAGTTTGATTATTAATTTGTATTTTTTTGATATAGTGCATAGAACTGGCATTCATTACACCATAATAATGTGGTCCAAACCAAAATGTTCACTATTTAATGGAAAGAGCTTTTTTCAGAATTACATACATAGACTGGTTTACTGAAATCCTCATTACCTTGTAGTTAGTTAATTTGAGCTTGTGTAGAGTGTCAGGAAAAGTGGTTTACAGTCCTGAAATACTAAGCAAATCCCAGAACACATTACCTTCCTATCCCAGTGAGCATCAAACATAAATATTTTAATGCTACTTTCAAGGAATCAAAAGTCTGCAATTTGTGGATAAATTATAATTGCTAATTGATATTTCCAGACTGGGTCTGTGGTGCAGTGTAGCAGAAAGGTACCGACCTAATAATTAAAAGTGTACTTTCTAATACTGGCTATCACCAACACACATTTCTCTCTCTAACCTGCCATCTCTTTACCTGTGAATTAAGGACCTGGAAGGAACCAGATCTCCTGAAGCAGTATAATTCCATTTTGTCAATTAGTCAGGATTAGTCAGATGGGGATCAAGTCATGGATTCCCTTGCATCTTTCAGTGGGTGGGTATAGAATCTCCGACACGTCTACCCACCTAATTCAGTGGATTAGCCCTTGTGCCTTCCAACCCAGTGATGCTGTGACCTATAGTGGATGACCTGCTGACCTCTATCCACCAGGTGAATTTACTTAGTTTTCTTTCTTCCCAAGCTTATTTATACAAGTTCTATATATCACTGGAAGTATGTAATTTAATTAATTAGATAATACAAAGAAAATATTGTTTCTATGGCTAAATAGAATGGTCTGGGGAGAATTGGTGTGTCTCAACAAAAATTGTTTGGAATTAGGTGTGGTAACACAACTATAAGACAGTCTTTAAAATCTAAAAACATTCTGTACTCCGCCTTGCATCTACACTTATACTACACTTAAAGACACTGAGACTTGAACTTGAAGATGATGAGTTAAGTTAGGGTTAATGCATCAAAATGATAGACTGTCGGAAACCAAATATTGTTCTCACTAAATGGATGTAAACAGGAAGCCAGAAGGCTGGCCAACCTTAATTGCTCTGAAAGGTCAGAGCTAATTACTCACTGTTTAGTTGAAACATTATTGGTTGAAGCAACCTCTATCTGTTTGTTTCATGTTAATTTCTGTTTTTGTTATTTCCTGCCTAAAGGCTAGGGGTGTGCCCAAAGCCTTAATAAAAGGGAAAAAAATGCCAGAGCAAATGGCAGTCCTTTCCACTAGAGGAAGGCTCCCGCCTGACCCCCCAATATCACCAAATTAATGTTTTCTAGTCTCTCATTTCATTTGCGTGCGGCCTCCTTCAGAACCTGAACCCTGAACCGGGAACCCTGAACCACGCGGGATGTGGAAAGAGGTTCCCACAATAGACCTCTGCTAAGCAGAACTGTAATAAACAAAAAGGCATTTTTCCAACATCAAAAGATGGGAGTACAATGGTAGTATGTGCATTAAGTTAAAATAAAGGTTTAAGGTGTGCACTGTGGGTCAGGTTCTCTGGAAATAGACTCTGAGACAGGGTTTGATGCAAGAAGTTTTTTGAAAGTGCTCCAGGGAGCAACACTTGTACAGTAGTCAGGGAAGAACAACACCATGCAGAGCAAGGGGTTGAAATGCACGCAGTGCAGTTTCAACTGGAGTCTCAGGGAGGTCCCAGTTGAGCAAGCAAGAGGCAGGCCCGCACATACAAGTTTATAAAAGTTGTCTACCTACCTCCCAACACCACTCTTATCCTGCAGCCCATGGATCAGGAGGTGATTTCTAATTTTAAAAAGCTGTACATCAAGCACCTGTTCCGGCGCTGCTTTGAGGTGATGGAGAACACAAACCTCACCCTTGGAGAGTTCTGGAAGAACCACTTTAACATCGTGATATGCCTCAGAATTATTGATCAGGCCTGGCTGGGTGTTACAATGAGGACTTTGACCTCTGCATGGAAGAAGCTGTGGCCTGAGGCCGTAGCCAAAAGGACCTTCGAAGGATTCGAACCTGAGGTGCCAGTGGAGGAGGAGATAGTTTCTCTGGGAAAATCCATGGGACTGGAGGTGGATGAGAGAGATGTGAATGAGCTCTTTGAGGAGCACTCTCTGGAACTCACCAGGGAGGAGTTACAAGAGTTGCAGTCTCAGCAACATGCAGAGGTTCTCCAAGAAATTGGTTTCAAGGAGGTGCCAGAGGTGGAAGAGATCTCTACAAATGAGATAAAGGAGATCTTAGGAATGTGGGAGAGGCTGTCACACTTCGTGGAAAAGAAACACTCAGAAAAAGTTGCTACTGGTCGTGCATTGGAGCTGTTCAATGAAACTTGCCTCACCCATTTCAGAAACATTCTGAAAGGGAGGAAGAGGCAAATCTCGTTGGACACGTTGTTGTTTTTTTTTTTTTTATTGGCCAAAAATGCTAAGACCAGTAGCAATTAAGTTCAGTGAAGATTAGTTAAGTTACATTCAGTTTAGGGATAAACTGTAGCATTAAGAGTGTAACGAGTAGGTAAATACACTTTATAAAACCTGTTTATTTCTTTACATTCTCTTTTATTATGTTTTTATACAATATTTGTCATTTATAAATACATTTTTCTTATTCAAAAACACGTAACAAGAACAACTGGGGTGGCATTTTGGGGGCTGGAATGGATTAACGGCATTTCAATTAATTTCAAAGGGGCAATTTGCTTTGAGATATGAGCAACTTGATATAGGAGCAATGTTATGGAACGAATTAAACTCGTATCTCGAGGTACCACTGTATATTGTTTCCAAATTTATATGTTACAGCAGTTCATGCAATCTTAACTAAAACAATGATTTAAATTAATAGAGTATGTTGAAATTCTATTCAAATGCAATCATTGGGATGAAGCTGTAATGAACTCTTCAATGGCAGATAGTAATGCTAGCTACTTAGATTAGGGTCTTTGTCTTCATCAGTGAAAGCCCAATGACCTTTTAATTTCTTATTTCCCTATCCTCTGAATTTGCACTGTATCACATGGAAACACTCTTTCATGGAGAAGCCTTTCTCTAGTGAGGTATTTTCCCAACTTCCTTCATGATAGAAAATCATCCATCGTGACTGTCAAGACAAAGGCTTTCTCATCCTGTCACTGAGAGTGTCCGCTTCAGTGAGCTGAGGATGGGACCTATATATTTTTTAACAAGTACCCCCCGTGAATAATCACCAGAGCAATTTGGGGAAACCTTGTTCTATTGTCTAATCCATAGATTTCAACCTGCCCCTAAAATCATCTACATTTCAGTAAAATAGCACCCCTATTTATCCTGATAGAGAAGCCAAAATCTTAGTTCTTAAGTCTGCATTTTCTCTTAACCCTTATATACAACTTATTACCCATAATGAATTTGATGCTATTATCAAATTATATCTCAAATGAAATCTACCTCTCTCCATCTTCTCTGCTAATACCACTATCATCCTCTAGCCAAAATGTCTACAACTTTTTTAAATGTTTCACCTTTGTTCTTCCCATTGTCACTATATTCTATACTCAGAGGCCAGTCGTTTTCTTAAAACTAAGTCAGATTTTGCAGGATTATGTTATACTTCTGATTAGGTCTGTTAAGGGATTATATTTGGGATAATATCCAAATTTATTTCTCAGGGCTCATAGAGCCTTTATGTTTTGGCTTTAACTACTTCACCAGTTCCATCCAAGCTCTTTCTCTTGCCCACTCATTATCCCATCCACAATGGTTTGCAAACACAACAGGACTTACCTGCTTCATGGCTTTGTACAGACTCTCTTTCTGCAACCACTCTTCTTCAGATGACTAAATCCTGCAATCTTTCAACTCTCAGCTTAAATTTCACTTCCTTGAAGAACACTTCCTTCCTTCACCACCCTATAAAAAGTAGATATCCCACCCACCCACCCTTTTTTTTTTCTTTTTTGATTAATGGGATATTTTTCCCCATTAATTTTTAGAGAGAGTAGAAGTGAGGGCACAGGCCAGAGAGAGAAGAAAGGAGGAGAAACACATCACATTGATTGGTTGCCTCCCAGAGGCACCACAACTGGAGCCAGATACATGCTCTTCACTGGAAATCAAACTGGTGACCCTTCTGAGCAACGCTGGCCAGGACCACCTTAAAAAAGTAGATATCCCCTTCTTATTTCAATATTGGGTCATTGCTCTTATCTTTTATATCATTTATCACAAGTTACAAATATTTCATTAGTTGATTTAGTCTTGCTTGCATTCATTTATTTGTGTTTTAGCTTTTCAACTGAAATGGCAGCCTCATGAATATAAGGTATATAACACAATGCAGAACACTCAGTAAATATCTCCTGAATAAAAGCTAGAATTATTGGACCTTCACACTGCCCTTAATGTTGTACAAAATGGAATCCCTTCTTTAAGTTCCCTTAGGAAAAATCAACTTTTGCAATTTCCTCACAGACATGGCAGAGGGGGGATTACAAATATACCAAATATTCAAAGTAAATTTAGAGAAATCAGAATAAATGGGGAGGTGGGCATAGAGAATATGACTCTAAGTACCCTTCTAGAAGAACAAAACTCTAGTTCCTTACACCAACTTGAAAAATACCCAGGTTTTACTTTTAAATTCTACTTACCCCCATGTATAAGGAGTCTACTCCATAGAATCATAACTATAGTCCTATTTGGTAACAGCTGAATTAAACTGTAAATTAACATGTAGACAGCTTAAGCAATATCAGAAAATTGACAGACTTTTTCTAAGATTGCTATCCCTCTTTGCTGTTATTGGGAGAAACACCATAAAAGGAAAGCTTTTTTTGTTTGTGTAAGGGTTATCCAGAGAAACAAAATCAATAAGGGGTGAGTGTGTATGTGAATGTGCATTTATTATAGAAATTGGTTCATGCATGCTATTATAGAGACTGAGAAGTCCCATGACCTTCCCTATTTAATCTGGAGAACCACGAGAGCTGGTTGTTTAATTCAATTCAACTCTGAAGGACTGAGGATGGGAGGTAGGGGGCGAGGAGGGGGTAGACAGTCAGTGGTGTATTTCCCACTCTGAGTCTAAAGGCCTGAGAACTAGGACTACCAACATCTGAAGGGAGCAGAAGATGGATGTCTTAGCTTAAGCAGAGTGAGTAAATGTGCCCTTATTGTTCCATTCAGTACCTCAACAGATGGAATGATGCCCATGAGCATTGGGCAGGCTGATCTTCTTTACTTAGTCCACTGATTCAAAGAAGAAACCTCACAGACACACAGAGAAATAATGTTTTACTAGCCATTTGGGCATCACATAACCCAATTATGCTGACACATAAAATTAACCATCACAATGTTCAGATCCATGTGTTGGTAATTTCATAGTAAGTTGCTTCCTCGGGCATTTTGAAAAATCATCTCTTAGGTGCATTCTTATAATTGAAAATCACTTTCAGGAGTTTAGAAATATGACCTCTGTTCTCAGACTTTGTTTTTGCTGTTCCTGTGCATATATAATAGTTGGACTTCTCAGGTCCATAGGGTTGTGTTTTGTTTTGCTACCACTTAAATTCACTTTTTATTCAGTTTTGGGGGCTTTGTTTCCTTTATGCTTCTTAAAATTAAATTGTTTAGTACCATTTTCTATCCAACTTGACAGCTCAAGTGAATTACTTTTAAGGAGTTCCTGGACGTTTTGAAATGCTGGAACTGTACAAGGAATGCTCTTATTTAAAGGGTCATATTCAACATGATGAATTACATCCTTTCAGTGTCAAAAAAAATTAGAAAATCACTTCACTTCCATTTCTTAATCATGTTTCCTTTTTCTTTTTCTCTGTTAATGTAGAATTATGTAATGTTACTATCACCACAATTGTTGGTTGATGGCTATTTTACTTGTAGATTCCTTCTTTGACACAAATAAATTCAGTGGCTTTTCATAATGTTTCTGTTTCTTTGTAGTTTATTGTGAAATGTTAAATCTTTTTTTAACCTGACATCTCTGAGATATAGATTATTGCCCCAGCTATATTTGGTTTCTAAAATGAGATGTAGGATAAGTTACTGCTCAGCACTATACAATGAAATGCCTTTGTCTACTGAAACTTCATTCACCCTAACTGTCACTGGAGTTAGGCTTTCAATGACTAAAAAGTGGCCTTTAAATGGCACTGGATACAATTTATTATTGACATTCAAATGGGGCTCATTCTAATAGCTTTTACAATTTCCAAGTATTGGTGATTTAATTCATTTCATAGAATGTACACTTGGGAAAAATAGAGGCATAGATGCTGGTCAATTAATTAGGCTTACTCGCTTACCTAGGTTTCCCCCCATACTTGCCCTTTAAGACCTGCAAAACACAAAGTGTAGGACATGATCACTCTTACTTTATACATGCTAGAGTAAATATTTAAAATATATGGTGAAATTTTTATAATAGCTATCAAAATTCTTTTTATTTTTGCTTATGTTTTACAATAACAATTTCAAAAAAGTCCAAGTGAATTTCTAAAAATCATCTTGCTACATCAATGCTTATTTAGTAAAAAATTAGTAACATCAGAGGAATTTGGGCTAAATTACAGTACATCCATGGAAGAGAATATTATGCAGACATTTTAAAAATGCTATAGAATACTGGCTGGTGTGGCTCAGTTGGTTGGGGTTCCTCCTGTGTATCCAAAGGTCACCAGTTCAATTCCATGTCAAGGCAAATGTCAAGGGGGCCTGCAGGAGGCAGCTGATGCATGTTTCTCTCACATGGATGTTTATTTCTTTCTCTCTCCTTCTCCCTTTCTCTTTCTTTAAAATCAATAAATACATATTTTTAAATGATGATAATAAAATGTTAATGAAATAAAAAAAATCTTACTAATACATTTATTTATTCAGCAAATGGTTTTTGAGCTCTTCATTTATCCCAAACACAACACTGGAAACTGTAACCTCAATAGTGAGAAAGACAAGCAGTGGAAAAAATACAATGTAAAAACAAACAAAAAAATGGACATATGTATGGCAAAATCCAGTGCTTTTTTAAAAATTTTATATATGCATATACATAAAAACACTGGAGAACATATTGCTTATTCCCTGATGATACAACTGCAAACACTTTTTCTTCATTTTGCTGCATTTCCTAAAATAGTGATGCTTTATTTTTACTAAAAAGAAACCATTTTAAAAAACAAGTTTTAGCAAAAAAAACGATGTAAGTCTACATGTCTTCACCACCAGTATCATTTGAGAACATTAAAACTATAAATGTTAAATAAGTAGATGCCAAGATAGCCCACAAGATCTGATGTATAATGTGATTAAAACAAGAAATATTTTCATCTCTCTTTAATCAGTCAAATATGTTTCATAGAATGCTTCTATGCAAAGCATCATGGTAAATACTCAAGTCTATGGGCTAATTTCCTTTCTATAAAATGTTTTGAATACGAACCAAAAAATGGTGAGATATTACCTGCTATATAATGGGTGCATATATAAACAATAATAATATTATCTTCTAATTATGAATACATTTGCTCTCACCTCATAAATTATTTGGTCACTAGCTATTGTAACGTCAGGGTGAATTGATATTCACCTTCACCCCATCTGGTTTTTATTAAGATCCATTAAAGTGTCTTGTTAACTATGCCTTCCTTCTCATTTATTGTGAGTACTGTGAAGTGCATTTTTTTTTCTCTAGTAAATCCAAGGTGAATACAAATGAATAAAATAATGTAAATTAAAGAGCTTGGATGTTTAGTAAAACCTAAGGGAGATTATGTTCATTGTATTGCATAACACTTGGTATAATGAAGATAAGACTTTCTCCCCAGTGCTCACTTTGTGTGTTAAATGCCTTAATCATTATGAGCATAAGATCTTTCCTTCATTATTATTATAGTGCTGTGAAGGTCAAAGGTTGTGTTTCATAGACACTTATTGATAAGAGAAGCCTGTGCTTAGAAAAGTGATTTGTATTCAGGTATTTCCAGAGCTCTTTGTATGCAATTTTTATTATTCTCTTGCTTATTTGTGTATTAGAAGCTTCTTCTATTTGACAACTTAAATGAGGTCAAAACTTTACGAATTCCATTGACTGACTATTAGATTTTTAAATATCAGTATTTGATGTGTATATTGGGGATGTGGCCAGAAGATTAGGGAAAATATGCTTACTCTGTGGTTTAATGTTTTTATTTTTATATTATTACTATTTGTGCACTGCTGGGGGGGTAGGGGGAGAGGGGATGTGGTCCACAGCCCGGCCTGAGCCCTTTTGCAGCCTGGGAACCCTCGGAGGATGTTTGTCTGCTGGTTTAGGCCCACTGTCCCCTCTCCCCCCATCTAGTAGTAGGAGATCCTTAAACTCCCGCCACTGCTGTTGCGCTCACCAGCCATGAGACTGGCTTTGGGTTTCTGGCTGAGCAGTGCTCCCCCAGTGGAAGTGCACTGACCACCAGGGGGCAGACATGCTGCCCCCTGGTGGTCAGTGCATGTCATAGCGACCAATCATTTGGCTGTTCGGTTGATTTACATAGTAGTCTTTTTTTATATATTATATAGGATTTTTTGGGTGGTCCTAGAATTTTTTATGAAGTTTTCCCTTTGGTATATATTATTATTAGAAGATTTTTGCTTCTTTTTAACATTTTAAAAACCCATTCTAATTTTGGGGGCACAAAAACTTAAAGTCATATTGAGTTTGGTTGTAATCCTAACTATGTGATCTTGGGCAAGTTATTTTACCTGGGTCTAATTTTTTCATCGAAAAGGGAAAACCAATACCTACTTCACAGGGTGGCCATTTGGAATAAGTTAGGTAATACAGGGAAAATGCCTGGTGCTTAATAAATGGTAACTATTGGCAGCATCCCCAGTTGCTTACTGCTGGAATCACAATGTAAACAAAGAAGGACAGTGGCAGGCAAGCTCTTTTTTCAAGCAAAGAATCTGATACTAACAAAAAATTTACAACAGCAATACAACTGCCAACTAAATAAACTCTTACTGCACATCAGGCTAGTTTGCTGCACTCGGTTCCTTACCTAGATTATCTTAGTTGACTTATGCCATAACTATGAGTTAGTGGTTATTATTATTATTAGACTCATGTAAACAGAATGGAAAACCATTGAGAAGTTAACCAGGTTGTCTCATTGCAGAACCCCTGTCTCTTGCATGTGGTCCCTCCAGACTGAACCTTCACATTAGGGAAGAAGTATCTCAACTGAAAAACTTCCCACATTCAGGGCTGCTCAATGGACCCTACACCCTCCCCTTCCTGTCCCATCCATAAGGGTGAGGATTCTAATGGAAAGCCTATCCCAGGACCATCTCAGGACCTGCTATCAGCAGTACCTGAAAATTCAGGAATTTGGTATTTATTATTTGCTCTGGATTCTAAGTTTTTTGCTTGTCTTATATCCTTTATTACTCACAATAGATGAAATAGAAATTATTATTATCCTCTTTGGGGAAACTAAGATTTGGAGATTAAGGAATTTGTCATATAATTCATGAGAGTTGGGATGGAGCTGGCTCTCAAATCCAGGCCACTCACACAGGAGTCCATGCTCCAGAACAGCACATCCTATGAATACAAAGTATCTACAAATATCAGAGCTAGTTAAGAGCAGGGCTGGTGTTTTCATATTTGTATCCATAGCTCTGAGAACAGATCCTGACATAGCATTGCATGAACAACAACTCGACACTTTAAAAAAAAGTTTTCTTTGAGCCAGGCTTCAAAGGGCAATAAATATATCAACTTTTGTTTAATCCTTGTATCAACACTGTAAGGAAGATACTATTATTATATCCATTTTTAAGATGAGAAAACTGAAATGGAAGAACGAAGCAAGGGAGAGAGCAAGAGGAAGAAGGAAGAAAGTATTTCAGAAAACAGAAGGTGGCCTCTCTGAACAGATTCCTTCCATGCCCCTGCTCATGTGTGAAGCCCAAACATGTCCCATACAAAATAGTTCCCACTGCCTTAGTTACACCAAATACAGAAACAATGAATGGCTTTATCTGATTCAGAGGGTATACCCAAGAAGCATCATCAGTCACTGTCAGATCTAAAATGTCACCCAAACTCAACAGCTTCGCTGGGAGCATAGGCACAGCTGTGCCATTTTGTTCCTCTGATTTCTGAGGTTGTTTATATGATGTGCCACACACTGCAGGTAGTTTCATCAAAGCTTTCTGAATGTCATTTCAAAACCATTCCAAAGCTGGCACTCATAAAGTCACAGAGGACAGCAATTTCCAGAGACAGTGAGAAAACAGGGCCTGGAGGTAAGAGCAAGAACAACTGAGGGACAGAATCCAGCTAGGCAGTCACTTGGGATTCCAGCATCTCAAGGAATGGACATGTAGGTAGGCAGGCTGGACCAAAGAGCTTGCAGAGCAGGCTATGGCTCTTTCATCCCAGAACTGCCGTTCAGCGTCAGATATGCCATCTCTGGGAGTCTTGGAGAAAATGGCAAAGTGGGATACTGGGCACAAGTACAGGCAGGAACTTAGCTACTAAGTTTAGGGTACCAGATCAGGACAAGTTCTTAGTCATTAAAACTGAAGAACTAAGTGGTGTTCTTTACAAGATTAGTTCCAGAATCATTGTGTCCTTGCTTGGCTTCAGTCATCTTACTTATGTCTAATTGCTTTTCAGTGGACTCTCGTGAGTTTTCTGTTAATGGGTGGCATCATTTGGAAATGGTGATCATGCTATTTCCACTTTCCCAATCATTATAGCCTCCTATTCTCACTTTCTTTGCATTGAGTAGGTCTTTGAGAATGCTATAGGCCCACATTTTCTCATCCAAAACTCTTGAAGCCGACATGTTTTGGAACTCAGAATTTTTCAAATTTTAGAAAGATGATAAAACTTTCTCTTTGTGAGGTACAAGGAGGCACTCCTTAACCAAACATGTGAACATTTCTTTAAAAACAAAAAACAAGATGAATGTTCTAGAGGTGAGTAAAGACTGTATAGTTCAGAGTACTTTTGCTCAACTTTATACAAATACACAGACACATACTCTTCCGGTTTTCAAAGCTTTGGGATTGATTTCAGAATTGAAGATAAGGGACTGTGAACATGAAGTAAGAAATAGTGGCTATAATGGGAATTTTTCAAAATGTATTGGGGTGACATTTGTTGATACATTATATAAGTTTCAAGTGTACAAGTGTGTAATATATGCATTATGTGCTCACTACCTAAAGTCTAATCTTCTCCATCTCCATATATTTGACTCTCTTCAAACTGTCCCCACCCTCCTTCCTCTCTGGTAACCACCATACTGTTGTCTGTGCTACCAGTTTGTTTGTTTTGCTTGTTCCTTTGTTTTCTGTTTCATATCCCATATATGAGTAAAATCATATTGCTCCTCTCCTTTTCTGTCAGTCTTATTTTGGCTAGCATGATACTCTCAAGATTCATCCATATTGTTGCAAATGCAGTATTCCATCCTTTCTTATGAATAAGGAATATTTCATTACAAATACATGCACCGTATTTTCTATATTTAATTATCATGGTAATGTTGGTTTCATAAAGTGAGTTAGAAAGTATTCCTTCTTTTTCAATTTTTCTGAGAGTTTGAGAAGGATAGGTATTAAATCTTCTTGGAATGTTTAGTATAATTTACCAGTAAAGCCACCTGGTCTCAGACTTCTGTTTTTGAGGAGTTTTTTAATGATTATTTCAATTTCTTTACTAATAGGACTATTTAGTTTTACCGGCTCTTCATGATTCATTCTAGGAAGGTTGTATATTTCTAAAAATGTGTTCATGTCTTCTAAGTTGTCATATTTGTTGGCATAGAGCTTTTGATGGCATTCTTGTATAAATCTTTGTATTTCTGTGGTGTCCATTGTAATTTCCCCTCTTTCATTTATAATTATGTTTGAGTTTTTCTTTTTCTTCATTAGTGAATCTAGCCAGAGGCTTGTCAATTTTATTTATATTTTCAAAGAATCATCTCCTTGTTGCATTAATTTTTTTCTAATTTGTTTTATTCTCTATTTTATTTAATTCTTCTCTAATTATTATTATTAATTTCCTTCTACTCAATTTGGGCTTCATTTGTTTTCCTTCTTCTAGTTTTTTAAGGTGAAATGTTAGATTATTAGAGCTTTTTCTTGTTTCTTGAGATACACCCGTAATGTTATATACTTTCCTCTTAATGGTACTTTCATTGCATGCTCATCATTTTGAAATGTTGTATTATAGTTGTTGCTTTATATATTTTGGTGGTCCCAGGTTGGGTGCATAGATATTGGTAAGTGATATGTCTTGTTGATTTTTGTCCCTTTTATCATTACAAAAATGCCCATTTTTGTCTTTTGTTACATTTTTTTATCTTGAAGTCTATTTTTTTCTAATAATAATATGGCTACACTGGATTTTCTCTGGATACTATTTGCTTGAAATATCATCTCCCATTCCTTCTCTTTGAGTCTGTCCTTGCAGCTCAGATGTGTCTCCAGAAGGTAGCATACAGATGAATTTTTTAAAAAATATATTTTATTGAATTTTTACAGAGAGGAAGGGAGAGGGATAGAAGGTTAGAAACATCAATGAGAGACATGGATCAGCCGCCTCCCACATGCCCCCTAGTGGGGATGTGCCCGCAACCAAGATACATGCCCTTGACCTGAATCGAAACTGGGACCTTTCAGTCCCAAGGCCGATCGATGCTCTATCCTCTGAGCCAAACCAGTTTTGGCTTAATTTGTTTTTTAATCCAATCCATTATTCTGTGACTTTATATTGGTGGATTTAGACCATTTGCATTTAGGGTGATATTGATGTCTAAGGACTTTCTTTAGTCATTTTATCTTTTGATTTACCTTACAAATTCAGACATTTACCCACTCTCCTTTTAAGTTTTTGCTGTCCCAAATTATTCTTTTTTGTGTTGTGCATTTATTTCCAAATTGCAACGGCTATTGTCCTTCTTTAAAAAGTTTTACCTTCTTTAATTTTTATATTAGATTTAAGTGTTTAATACCCTATTTTGAACAAGTGGTTCAATTTCCTGCTTGTGACTGTTTTTAGTTGTTGGTTGTGTTTTTTGTTTGTTTTTTTTTGTCATTTTACAGTTTTGTACTCTTTTGTCTTTTTTAAAAATATTTTTTATTGATTTCAGAGAGGAAGGAAGGGAGAGATAGAAACATCAATGATGAGGGAGAATCATTAATTGGCTGCTTCCTGCATACCCCCCTATTTGGGATTGAACCTGCATCTCAGGTATGTGCCCTAACTGGAACCTGTTGTAGTAAAATACAGAAATGTTTTAAAAATGCTTAAAGAATGTTTAAAAGTTAAAAAAAAAAAAACTTAAAGTGTGATGTTAAAGATACATTCCCTTAAAACTTAAAGTGTGATATTAAAGATACATTCCCCACTGCCCTGAAGTATATTTACCCCAGAGATAAGGATTTGAACTGACACAGAGTGACTTGTGTCAAGATAAACATTTACATGAGTGGCTTACTCTCCTTAGCCCCCTCGCCATGTTTAACATTAACATATGTGCATTGACATAAATTATTGATAGTAAATCTTTGATAGCCACCTGAGCTGCTACGGGTACAAACAAGCATTAAATATGGACCCCTGTCAGCCAACAATGCTCATCTTGTCGAGACATTACAAAGGCCCATACCTGTGTCGATCTGACAAGCGACACGCTCCACATTCCTTTTTCTGCCAGATGACGGGAAGAACGGACAGTAATCTCCAATTGAGATGTGATTGAGCTCTTGAGAGAAGAATGCCAGCCCTCCTGAACCTGGACCCCACCAGCCCAGCTGCTGGACCTCAGAAGACAGCACCACAGGGATCCCTAACTAAGCTTGTACCTGCAGCCGCTCAAGATTTTGTGTAATAAAAAGCTGTGTGATTTGCAACTGCATATGTTTCATGTGGTGTAATTCCGCCAGCAATTAATTGAATTAATTTGCATACTCTTAAAACTTAAAATCAAAGCCTTTGGTCCTTTTGGTCCTAACCCTGCACTCAGTTCTGCTGATGCAGAGCAGTCTCTCCACCAGCAACTACTTGAATGTCCCAATTCCTACACGGTTAAAATTTATCTCAAGGGAAGCCTTAGATAAACGCCTCAGATCCTTTCCTGGGATCTACTTGGGACAGAACCAAACTGTGACCTCCTGGTTCATAGGTCGATACTCGACCACTGAGCAAACACCAGCTGGGTTCCTTTTGTATTTTGTATTTTGTTCTAGGTAGAAGACCTCCTTTCAGTATTTCTTGTAGTGCAGGTCTTATGGTGATAAATTCCCTCAGCTGCTGTTTGTCTGGAAAAGTCATTATTTCTCCTTTATATTTAAAGGATTACTTTGCTGGATATATCATTCCTGGCTGGTGATTTCTCTTTAAATATTTGATTTCACTCTCTCCTACTTTTTAGTGTTTCTGCTTAAAAATCAAATGATAATTTAATGGAATTTCTTTTACAGATTACTGCCTTCTTTTCCCTGGCTGCCTTGAGAATTCTTTCTTTGCCATTAACTTTCTATACCTTTATTATAATGTGTCTTAGAGACTGTCTTCTGCATTGAGATAATTAGGTGTTCTGTTAGCTCCTTATATTTGAGGGGTTAGCTCTTTCCTTGGGTTGAGGAAGTTCTTGTTAATTATTTGTTTGATAGGCTATCTGTTCCCTCCTGCCTCTCTTCTCCTTTTACCATACTCATTACATATTTATTACTCTTTCTTTTATTTATTTATTTATTTTTATTTTTTTAAATTAAATCTTTATTATTCAGATTATTACATTTGTTTCTCGTTTTTCCCCTCCATTGCTCCCCTCCACCCAGATTCCACCCTTCCCTCTACCCTTACCTCCCTCCCACTGACCTCATCCATAGGTATGATTTTTGTCCAGTCTCTCCCTGTACACCCCTCACATCTTTTCCCCTGAGAATTATCAGTCCACTCTCTTTCTGTGCTCCTGATTCTATTATATTCACCAGTTTATTCTGTTTATCAGATTTTCAGTTCACTTGATTTTTAGATTCACTTGTTGATGGATATGTATTTGTTGTTCAAAATTTTTACCTTTACTGTTTTCTTCTTTCTCTTCTTAAAGAATACCTTTCAGCATTTCATATAATACTGGTTTGGAGTAGATGAACTCCTTTAGCTTTTTCTTATCTGTGAAGCTCTTTATCTGCCCTTCAATTCTGAATGATAGCTTTGCTGGATAGAGTATTCTTGGTTGTAGGTTCTTGCTATTTATCACGTTGAATATTTCTTGGCACTCCCATCTGGCCTGCATCATTTCTGTTGAGAAATCAGCTGACAGTCATATGGGTGTTCTCTTGTAGGTAATGAACTGTTTTTCTCTTGCTGCTTTTAATATTCTCTCTTTGTCTTTTGCTCTTGGTATTTTAATTATCATGTGTCTTGGTGTAGTCCTCTTTGGATTCCTTTTATATGGGGTTCTGTGTGCTTCCTGGACTTGTAAGTCTATATCTTTTACCAGATATGGGAAGTTTTCAGTCATTATTTCTTAAAATAGGTTTTCAGTATCTTGCTCTCTCTCTTCCTCTGGCACTCCCACAATTCTGATGTTGGTACACTTGAAGCTGTCCTAGAGGCTCCTTACATTATTTTCACATTTTTGGATTCTTTTCTCTTCTTGCTTTTCCAGTTGAGTGTTTTCTGATTCTTTATATTTCAAATTTTTGACTTGATTCTTGCCTTCCTCTAGTCTGCTGTTAGATCTCTGGATAATATTTTTTATTTTAGTCAGTGTATGTTTAAATTCTAGTTGGCCCTTTTCCATCTCTAGTTGGATCTTTTATCTCCTCTTGGGACTCGCTAGGATATTCTTGAAAAACCTTATAAGTGTAGTTTTGAACTCTATATCCAGTCATTTGTTTTCCTCCATTTCTTTTGTTTGTGATCCCTTCCCTTGTCTCAGCATTTTCACTATGCCGGGAGAACTTCTGTGTTGGATTCAGCCTTATGATACCAGACTTGCAAAGCTGCAAAAGCCTTTTTGTTGAGCTTGGGATGGGCGGAGTCTCAGGGCTTAAGGGACCACCTTGCCTTCCAATCGGCCCCCACCCTCCATGGTCCCTGAGTCTCACATGACTGGGTAATCACTGGAGTGGTCCCTGTGTGCTCGAGCCCTCTCGCAGTGCCTCTAAACTGTTGCCTCTCTGTCTCACATGTGCTCTGGGATCATATGAGTCTGGGTCCCCAGGGTTTCGACCAAAACCGGGGTTTAGTGGAGATAGAAATAGCACAATTGGGAGGGTCTGTCTCCTGCCCACTTTTGAAAGCCAGCGGCACAATCAGTAGTCGGTCCTCTGCGCACAGTGCCATATGCACCAGCAGACTTCTGATCGTTTGCAACTCCCCTAAATTTCTGTGCACTTCTCCCTTTTCACAGTCCAAACTCCCCCCATATAAGTTTCAGCTGGATCTGGGGCTTAGTGTCATAGGATAAGGGGTTCAATGCCATTGTGAGTCTCTGTTTCCCTCTCGCCAGAGAAAGCTAGCCAGGTTCTCTGGTACCTGCTCTCTGCATGCGCACATCTCCATACCTTAGCTTTTTGCAGCTCCTCTGGGTCTCTGTGAGCCCCTCTCTTTCCTTCTTGTTGTAGAATTTCCACTCAGCCAGCTTTCCTGTGGTTTTTGGATGATGTCTGTTCTGTCTTTTAGTTGTAGTTTTGTGCGAGGCAGCAGTGTAGGTGTTTACCTATGCCGCCATATTAGATTCTCTTTATTACTCTTTTTAATGGAGTCAGACAGTTATAATTTTTTAAAAAACTCTGTTCTTTATCTTTTTCCACTTGAGTCTTTTCTAGATTTCTATCTTCAAGATCCCTAATTTATTCTTTCAACTGGTTCACTTTATTTATTGAACTTTAATTAATTCTTCATCTCATTTATTGAGTTCTCCAGCTCCCAAATTTCTAGTTGGTTCTTTTTTAGTTTCAATCTATTCAGTAAAATACTGCTTTTGGTTCATTGATTTTATTTCTAAGCTCATTGAACTGCCTCTTTGAGTTTCCTTGTATCTTGTTGAACTTTTTTTTTTTCAGAACTGTTATCTTGAATTCTCTCATTTAAATCACAGCTTCCATATTTTTATGTTTATTTTCTGGAGATTTTTTTTTCTTTGTATTGAATTACCTTGTTACCTTGTTTATTCATGATACTTGATGAATTATTTCTCTGCCTGGGTATTTAGGAAATGAAAAAAAAAAATTAAGTACTTTCTTTGGACTGTTTAGCTGGTTGGTAAGAGTTTGTTTGTTCTTTTACTTTCCAGTGGTATTTTTCAAGCTTCTGTGTTCTCTTTCCCACACTACTAGGACTTCCAGCATCTTTGTGGTGTGGTGCCACCTCAGCTGTGGAAAATACCCCATATTCCCCAAGGAAGTGCATGCCTTCTTTAACAACCCAGCCAATAGGTTTCAGGGCACCCCATTCATAGTGGGATTTGGCCAGCAAAGGGGCTCCTGGCTTGTGTGTTCCCAATGCTACACTGTCTGGGGAGTCACAGCTACCTCTATGGCTCTGCCTTGGTAGATGGCATAGGAGGGGATAGGGTGGGGCGGAGGGTTTGAAGTCAGTGGATGCATCTATGATAAAAAGAAAACATTTAATATAGCCTCACTGACTACCAAGTTAAATCTAAATTTGTAATAAAATGTGTAAGTTCACAATCATCCATGATTACCTCCAACCAATCTCACCATATAATTCTTCTATTTTGTTGAGTAAGTAGTTCTCAGATTTTAATATGCATATGAATCACCTGGGGAGCTTGTTAAAATGTAAAGTGTCTTGCCTTAGCAGGTTTGTTTCAGTGGATAAAATGTTGGCCTGTAGATCAAAGAGTCTCGGATTTGATTCTGATCAAGGGCACATATCTCAGTTGCAAGCAAGCTCCTCCCTGGCTGGGGACCTGGACAGGGTGTCTGGAGAAAGTAATCAATCAATGTGTTTTTCTCACATCAATATTTCTCTGTCTTTCCTTCTCAATTCCACTCTCTCTAAAACTCAATGGAAAAATATCCTCAGGAGAGGATTAAGAAAGAAAAAACGTAGAGTGTCTTTAATTGGGCCTGAGATGGGGTCTGTGGTTCAGCATTTCTAGCGAGTTCCCAGATGATGCTGATGCTGCTGATCTTGGAGTGGCAGGTTCCTAGAACAGTGATTCCCACTAGGGACCATATTGCTCATAGGAGACATTGGGTAATGTTCAAAGAAACAACATGGACAGTATTTGGGGGTAGAGTAGGGAAGGCAGGGTGCTACTGGCATCTGGTGAGAGTAGAGGTCAGGGAAGCTGCTAAATACTCAGCAATGCACAGGACAGCCCCTTGCATCAAAGAAATTATGTGACCCAAACTCAAAGCTGCTGTAGTTGAGAAAATCTGTTCAAGAGGTAGCCTTTAAAGAAAGATGGGATTTTATGTCATTCCATTATTTCCTACATTTTCCTATCATTATCACCATGTTTTATCCAACTTCCTCTTATCTTCCCAATAGTCAACTCAATCAACTGATTTCTGAGTCATATAGCAAGGCTTTGTTGTTACAGCATCCACTTCATGAATGGATCTTAGCTCCTCTTACCATAGGTTCTCTCCCTCCTCTGAATTGCCTTCCATTTACTTAATAGACTGAATGTTTATATCATTAAGAATTCATATAGTAAAACCTAATCTCCAGTGCAATGGTATATTGAGTTGGGCCTCTGAGGGGTGATTCAATCATAAGGGCAGAGCCCCAATGCATGGGATTAGTACCCTAAGAAAAGAGACCTGAGAATTTCCTCACCCCCTTTCCATGTGAGGACACATAAAAAAATCAAAACAGCTGTCTATGAAGAGGAAGTGACCTCTCAGTAGACCCCACATCTGCTGATGCCTTTATCTTCGACTTCCAGCCTCCAGAACTACATGAAATTCCTGTTATTTATAAGGAATTTGGTGTTTTGTTACAGAACCCCTATAGTACTAAGATAGCACTTGTGTGTCACATTCACCCTGCCTACATTTTTGCTATTTAACTTCTCACTAGAAATGATAAATTGTTTCAGATAGATGTAATATTTTTATCACCTTGATAAACCTCCATAGTAGCTAGCATAGTATTCAGCTCACAATTTAATGGGCTCTATTTTTTATTTTTGTAGCATACATAGATATTTAAAATAATCAGTATACACATGCAACTATATAATTAAATAATATTTTACGTATATAATAGACGTTAGGCATTGAGGAAGTTGCACTGGTGTACTTAAGCAACCATGGCTCTATCCTTTCCAGTCTCTCCTTTATACCAACCAGCAATGTAGGTTTTAAAATGAAGAGGAAAAGTCCCTCTTTTAGGGCAACTATCTCGCTGTCATTAAGCCTTCCCTCAGGCCAGGGTTCATGGACCAGAGCATGTTTATCTGGATGGTGGAGATTAAAATGAGTAATAGACCCCCTGTGCCATCAGCACCACTCCTAATGCATTTTTCATTAAGTTGAACTCCCGCTTGGGTCCTCTTTCAGAGGTTCATACAAAGATAAGAGAGGTATGTGATTGCTTATTTGCTAGTATTTAAACAAGGTTGCTCTTTTCTCACAAATGACAACAATTTTGTGTTTAAGAGGATTTCTGGGAAGGAAGAAACATTATGTTTATTTGACCATCTGCTAAGAGAGCACCCATTCATTAGAACAGGCTTCTAACTGATTCCTGTTTCAGAACTTCAATAAAAAATTTTATGCCAAGGTGAGCTTGGATAGCCTGTTTTTCATAAAAAAATACTCAAACACATACACACATATACATATAATTACATATATGCGTATGTTTATGTATGCTACCCTGCATATGCACATACATGTGTGTGCACACATATGTACACACACCCATCACACATATGAAATACATATATAAGTAAACACACACATATAAACACCAGTAATAGCCTGAAAAGTGGGCCCCAAAGGTATTAGGATTTAATTCCTGGCACCTATTATCTTATTTGGGAAAAGGGTCATGACTCACAAAACTAAGGATTTTGTGATGGAGATATTATTCTAGACTAGTGGCCCAGTGCATGAAATTCGTGCATGGAGGCTGAGGGGTTCCTTCGCCCAGCCTGCACTCTCTCCAATCGGGGACCCACAAGGATTAGGGCCTAAACTAGTAGTCGGACATTCCTCTCACAATCTGGGACCACTGGCTCCTAACCACTGACCTGCCTTTGAGCCTGATCTCCCCTAACTGCCTCTGCCTGCCTGCCTGATCACCCCTAACTGCCCTCTCATGCCAGCCTGATCTCGCCCACAACTGCCCTCCCCTGCTGGCCTGATCTCTCCCCCAACAGCCCTCCTCTTCCAGCCAATTTGGTTTTGATCAGTTTCTATGCCAGTCAGCATCCCTAGGCCTATCAACAGGGCCTGATCAGAAAGGCGGGTCTGATCAGCAGCCCTGGTGGAGGCCTGGAAAGAAATGGAAGTCTGGCTGCTGGCCAGACTGAGAGGAAAGAGATAAGCAAGTGCTGATCAAAAGCTGCCACAGAAGCAACTGATCAGTTTCTGCTTCTCTGTTCAGGCCTCTGGTCCTGATTTACAGCCCCCTCAGCAGTCAGTGCCATAGCAACCTAGTACTGACTACAGGACTGACTTCCCATTGGTCAAGCCTCGGTCATTACCAGTCATTACAACCCAGGGTTTTTATATATTAGGATTATCCAGATGGGCTGTAAATGCTATCATTAGTGTCTTTATTATAAGAGAGAGTCAGGGAGAGATTTAACAGAGAGAGAGAAGAAATTCTCTGTGACGACAGAGGCAGAGGTTGGAGTGATGTGATCATTGTCAACAACTGCCATCAGTCACCATAGACTGGAAGAGGCAAGAATCAGCTTCTCCCTAGAATCTCCAGAGGGAGTGCAGCACTGTCTACATCTCAATTTCAGCCCAGGAATGCCGATTTCGGACTTCTGGCCTCCTTGACTGTGAGAGCATAAATTTGTTATTTTAAGCCACCAAGTTTATGGTAATTTACAGTAGCCTCAAGAAACACTTATCAATATGTGCACATACATGCATGCACTCACATATTTACACAATGATATACACCCATCACTCATGAACACAAATATGAACATACATATACATTTGTATACACACAGTTGTCTATATGAGCTAACAAGTTAAGTTGCTTATCTCTAAAAGACCTTCAAAGAAACCAAAAACTTGAATCAAACCCTCTTCAAGTAAAATAAATATGTAATAAATAACATATTAATAATAAAGCATGCATTTTCCCCCATGTTTAGTCATACACATTAATGAAAACAACTAACTTTAGACAAAAGCCTGTTACAGGCTCAGCCAGTATGCTACTTGTTTTATGATCACAGCAATCATGCACACGAGAAACTGAGGTGCAGAGAGGATAACTTGCTCAAGGTCACAGAGTTATGGAGCTGAGATGTGAACCAAGCATTGGGTGAGGTCCAGGGGCCACATTTTAACCAATAAGAAATAGAGTCTTTTAAAAATCTCACCATTTTTCTTTAATACAACGCTATGTGTGCAGGGACAGATTTCGACAGTCACTTGCTGCTTTATTTTAAGCCTTAGCACCTGTGCCCAAGCTGGAATCAAGGCTAATTGGGTCATCTTAACTGAAATCAGAGTTCCACCTGGTAGGAGCCTAGTCTCTCCCTGATGGGCCTGCCAGCATGAGGCCTTCTGCCACTGAAGACACGGCATGTGACATGCACTGTGCACACAAAGGCATGAGCTCACACCAACAGCATCTTGACTGGGTTTCTCAGGCACTTGAAATTATACTCCCTCCACAGGGCAAGATGGAACCACTCAGGGTCTTGGACCTCTCTGCTATGATTGTGGTTTTAGAAATAGTGTTATCTTTTATGTTCCCTATATGTAGGTCATGTATTCTGCTGATATGTACATCAAAATCTTGCTATGATAAATACATGTTTATTTTAAGGGAAAGAATATTACAAATTGAGTCTTCCTAAAAATAAAGAGGCAGGATTTCTATACCTACAACTCTCCTCCTCATGTAGCCATGAATGGCAAACAATTTTCATGCCAGACTTTCTGATTATAGCAAAAACTACTTCACCAGAGTAAGGGAGACAGCAAATTGTTTATTCAAAAATAGGCCATTCTGCCAAAACCGGTTTGGTTCAGTGGATAGAGCGTTGGCCTGCGGACTGGAAGGTCCTAGGTTCGATTCCGGTCAAGGGCATGTACCTTGGTTGCGGGCACATTCCCCATTGGGGGTTGTGCAGGAGGAAGCTGATCAATGTTTCTCTCTCATCTATGTTTCTGACTCTCTATCTCTTTCCCTTCCTCTCTGTAAAAAAATCAATAAAATATATTTTTTAAAAAAAATAAAGAAGAATGCTCTTTCTTTAAAAAAAAAAAAAAAGGCCATTCTAGAATATTCAGATAAAACTTTGATCATCTAATTCCCGACTTAGGTATGCCTTTCTTTTAGGGCACTCTGGCCAGTCATCAGATTCTGTCTGTTTCTAGACTGGTATTATAAGTCCTCAAATCATCAATTTTTAAAATTAATTCATTTCTTTTTTTATAGTTGACATACATTATATTAGTTTCTGGCTCCTTATTTCCTAAATCACTGATTTGATTTCCTGCTTCATCTACCCTACTTTTTATTCCCTGTAATGTATTACTCATTTAAGTTAACATAGTCTTCATTTCTGACTGGTTCTTTATAATTTCTGTCTCTATGTTTCCTAATCTTTGTTGAAGCTATCACTAAGTGCATCTACTCTTCTCCTAACTTCATTGAGCATCCTTATAACCAGTGTTTTGAACTCTGCATCTAGGAAATTGTTTATCTCAATTGAATTTAGTTCTTTTTCTAGAGTATTGTTCCGTTCTTTCATCTGGGACATTTCTTTGTTTCCTTATTTCTGCATCCTCTGTGTTTGTTTTTCTGTGTTTGGTAGAGCTGTGGTGTACAGTGGCCTAATGTTGGAGGTGTCCTATAGGACCCAGTTCATGTTCCCTCCTATTGTATTTGAGCCATTATTGCTGTTGGCATGTCAATGGGAAGGATTTTCCCACAAGCCAATTTTATACAAGGACATGGCTTGACCACTGTGAAAGATCTGATATGCTGGGACAGACAATTCAGAACAGGACTTGCTTCAGTGTGGCTTCAGCAAACTCCCTCTGAGTTTGCTCCTTGAGTCTGTCACTCATGGAGGGACTCAGCATGGTCTGAAGCTTTCCACTGAATGTGCAGGCTCCAAGGTCTCCTGGGATGTGCAGGCCACATTCAGCTGCTGCCTGTGCCCTGCCTAGTGCCACTCAGCATCAGCTACAGAGCAATCAGCAGATGGCTACTACCTGTGCTGGACCTGGAGGTGCCAGGAGAGGCCAAGCTGTAAACCAAAGCTGGATATTACTAGTGCCAGGCCACTTAGCACGAGGTACAGTGCACACCATGTCAGTTACTGCTTGTTAGAGTGATTTTGGAAACATCGAAGGATGAACCAAGAAAAGGCATTTGTATGAAAAGCCACTGGCAATGGTGTGGGTGGGCCTGGAAGTTGTTGGGGCCTCAGGAAATCATCAGGGCAGGTTAAATAGTGCTACCTCAGGTGAGAGAGTCCCAGGTGTGCACCTGTCTGACAGCTCTGTGGTAGGAAGGCTTAGTAAAGCAACAATGGCCACTGTCAGCACTTCTGTCTGGGAGAAAGCTGCCCTTCCAGTTCTTGTCCTGATGCTGAACAATTCAACTCCTCCCTGTATGGCCCTGGTGCCTTTTGCGTTTCTGCTCCAGTGCTGGAGCTCAGAGAGAGTGAGTTCAAGTAAATCTGTATGTGGGCCTTTTAAGGATTCCAGCAGCCATCCATCTCACTCAGCCACAATCACCACTGGTTTTCACAGCCAGAAGTTATGGAGACTTCTTTTCCCAGCAATAAACTCTGGGCTGGGGGGCCTGGCGTGGGGCTTAGACCCCTCACTCTTCAATGGGCACCACCACAGCCAAGGTATCCCTCCCAAATTTTAACCACCACACATGGGTGTAGGACCAGCTCATTCCAAGTCTTTATCCCTCCAACCAGTCTTGAGATGGCTTCTTCTATATATCCTTAGCTATGGAACAGAAGTTTAGCCATATTTTAGGCAGTTCTGAATGATGGTTGTTCTGTAGTTTAGTTGTGTCTTCGGGCCAAATATTTACTCCCAAATTGTGGAGTCACGATATTGTTTATTCAGATTCCCAGAACCACTTTTCTAAGACAACTCTGCCTACTTCTTTGCCTAGCTAACCCTTTGAATAGTTATATTGTCCTGGTTTGCCACCATCTACACTCACTTTTGTGTTGGGTAGATAGGTAGGTAAGAAGATAGATGGATAGGTTGATAGGTAGGTGGGTAGGTAGGTAGATGATAGATAGATAGATAGATAGATAGATATTTAAAGTATTTAAAGGCAGGCTTTAACATTCACCAAAAATATCCTTCCTTTCACCAACTGTTGTTTTTGAAACCTGTTCTGTCCTTGAAGCCTGTGATCCTAACCTCAAGGTGAAGACAGTTGCTTTAAGGGTGTCTCATCATGTCACACACAGGACAGTAAGATGGCTTTCTTCTTAGGGTGAGCCATTTAGCTAGGGACTGACAGGGGCAGTGAAACATTTGGGATGACCTGAAAGGAAGCAGAAGCTGGTCACTTGAGTGAGTAAACAAGGTGTGGAAAGTCCAGCCTGCCTACACCTAAGAGAAAGGGCTAAGGTGGCTTTATGAATAGCGGACTGATGTCTTGTGTCCTTTCTGGGCCTTGTTAAATTCATTAAACAGGAGACTATTAGACTGAGGTGGCT
>PVJN01022965.1:0-32797 GCA_004026805.1 Lasiurus borealis | reverse complement strand
GGGAGAGGCTACGGAGCCATCTGCGGGACTCTCTGGGGGTGGCTCCTGGGGAGGCCGGTAGAAGTCATCTTCCGAGATCCAGCTCTTGCTTTTCTATGGAAAGAAGTAAAGACACAGGCTGTTTTTTAAGTTTGTTTTTAATATATTTTATTGATTTTTTACAGAGAGGAAGGGAGAGGGATAGAGAGCAAGAAACATTGATGAGAAAGAGAGACATCGATCAGCCGCCTCCTGCACACTCTCCACTGGAGATGTGCCTGCAACCAAGGCACATGCCCCTGACTGGAATGGAACCTGGGACCCCTCAGTCCGCAGACCAATGCTCTAGCCACTGAGCCAAATTGGTTTCAACTGTTTTTTAAGTTTTGTTTTTTTTAATTTTGAGATATGATTCCCATATCATAAAGATATATTTAAACAGTATAATGCAATAGTTTTAGTATATTCACATAAGTGGGCAACCATTACCACTAAGTTTAGAACATTTTCCTTACTCCACTAAAAACAACAACCCTTTCCACCCTAGCCAGTCTGCTTCAGTGGAGAGAGCATCGACCTGCCAGGATCAATCCTGCAACCGACGTACATGCCCTTGACCAGAATGGAACCCAAGAAGGACCCTGCAGTCTGCAGGTCCACGTTCTATCCCTCAAAAAGATTATGTTGAAATCCTAGCCCCCCAGCACCTCAGAATGGGACCTTATTTGGAAACTGGGTTATTACAAATGCAATTAGTTAAGATGAGGTCATTCTGGGGTATGGTGAGCCCTTCATCCAGTGTGACTGTGTCCTTATAAGAGGAGAAAGACACACACAGAGAAAGAGAGAGGATGCCAAGTCAAGATAGAGGCACAGAGGAATGTGATGGAGGGAGGGACTGGAGTGATGGGTATACAAGCCAAGGAATGCCAAGGATTGCTGTAACACCAGAAGTTAAGAGAAAAGCATGGAACAGATTCTTTTTTTTTAAAAATATATTTTATTGATTTTTTTTTATAGAGAGGAAGGGAGAGAGATAGAGAGTTAGAAACATCGATGAAAGAGAGACACCAATCAGCTGCCTCCTGCACACCTCCCCCCACTGGGGATGTGCCCACGACCAAGGTACATGCCCCTGACCGGAATCGAACCTGGGACCTTTCAATCTACAGGCCGACACTCTATCCACTGAGCCAAACCGGTTTCAGCCAGATTCTTTTTAAAAACATATATTTTATTAGTTTTTTACAGAGAAGAAGGGAGACAGAGAGAGAGAAACATTGATGAGAGAGAAACATCAACTTAGCTGCCTCCTGTATGCCCCCTACTGGAGTTGTGCCTGCAACCAAGGTATATGCCTTTGACCAGAATCAAACCTGGGACCCTTGAGTCTGCAGGCCGACGCTCTATCCACTGAGCCAAACCGGTCAGGGCCAGAACAGATTCTTGAATGCCAGAGGAATCAACCCTGCCAACATGTGGATTTTGGACTTCTAGCGGGAAATACATTTTCGTTTTACACCAGTTTATAGTACTTTGCTGCAGGATCCCTAGGAAACAAATACAATTTGCAAACCATTTCTCCAGTTCTGTAGGTTGTCTTTCCACCTTCTTGATGGTGCCCTTTAAGGAGCAAAATTTTTTAATTTTGATGAAGTCCAATTCATCTAGTTTTTGTGTGTGTGCCTGTGCCTTTAGTGTTGTATCTAAGAAACCATTGCTTAATTCAAGGTCACAAAGGTTTCCTCCTGTTTTCTGCTAAGAGCTTTAGTTTTAGATCTTAGCATTAGGTCTGTGTTCTGCTTTGAATTTATTTGTATGTATGGTGTGAGGCAGGGTCCACCTTTATTTTTTTTTCTATCAGTTGTCCTAGCACCATTTGTCTAAGGGATATAGTTTCTCGGCTCTGCTGCTAGGGTTTGAGATGAGGGAGGCATGGGGGAGAAGGACCCAGAGTTCTCACTGGCAACCCCTACTTCTGCTCCCCACTGCAGAGCAGGCCCCCTAGGGACCAGGCATCCCCTTCTGTTGCTGTCTCTCCGAGTCTGAGGCTGCTCACTGGCTTTGAGAAGTGGAGTGGGTCTGGGGTAAGGGGCTTGAGAGAATGTATTCTAGCATCCCCCACCCCTGCTCCCTATTTCAATCACTCCCAGCCTTTCTGTGCCTAAGTGTGCAAGAGCAGAGACAAGGAAGCCAGCTGGACCACCAGACATGTCTGTCTACACAGAGGAAATGAGTCACACAGGGGACCTGCCCAGCTGTTTTGCTAAGTGTCACCAACCTCAACCTGACATTGCTATTTCCAACCCCCAAATCAAGACTGCCCTCCCTGCTCCCCTAGACAGTGAAGGGGAGGACTGGGGATTCCCCAGAAAGATTGGTTTAGACGGTTTAATTCATTCAGATGCTATAAGACTCCTTTCAGCCAAGGGTGGGAGTTCTGAGCCAGGAGTTCTGGGGGTTCACAGAGCTGGGCCTCCGGGCTTCCTCTGGAAACCCTCTGACCTGGCAGGTGCTTCCTTCTGCCAGCGGCAGGACAATGTGTCAATGAAGGTGGCTACAGGGGACCATTTACAACACAGGACTCTGCACAGAGCCTGCCTGGGTCATCGGGACTCAAGGCACACACTCCTCCCAGCCCCTGCTAATGGCCCTGCTGGGAGAGACCACCATCCCTTGAGATTCAGCTCAGCGGTCATCTACTACCGCCTCCTGGAAGCTTTCCCTACTCACCCCTCCCCCACTCCCACCCCACAGCTGCGTTAGCAAGCTCCATCCCACCCGGGGCTCACATGGAGTTCTGGACTTAGCCCCATCCTAGCGCCTACAGAGCTGTTTGGGACAGTCATTGTGATTTGTGCCTGGCACAGAGTTAAACAGAGGAAAGGACAATTATTGACTTTCCAAACATCTTTAACGTAGAATACAAGGCTGAGGTGAGGGAAGTGGAAGGAAGAAGACAAATGTGGATTCTGAGATGATGTGCGCTCACTGGTGAGGGCTCCTTCATCCGCAGAGGAGAGGGAGACAAGCGGGAAATGGTCAGGCACACTCCAGGGACCACAGGTTGGCCACCAGGAAATCATACTCTCGGGGAAACCTTTTGTTCTCTTAAGCAACGGAGGAAAAAAAGCGGGAACACTGGGTCCTTGGAACTTCCGCACATGGAATTGGACCAAGCCCTGTGGCTGTGCCCCACACCATGGCTCCAATTATAAAGCAGAAAGGGAGGGAGGGGAGAGGAGCACACCACTGTCTCCTGTCTCCCCCTTCCTTCCTTCCTTCCTTCCTTCCTTCCTTCCTTCCTTCCTTCCTTCCTTCCTTTCTTTTTTAATATGTTTTATTGAGTTTTTACAGAGAGGAAGGGAGAGGAATTGAGAGTTAGAAACATCAATGAGAGAGAAACACCAATCAGCTGCCTCCTGCACACCCCCTACTAGGGATATGTTCGCAACCAAGGTACATGCCCTTGACCGGAATCGAACCTGGGACCTTTGAGTCCGCAGGTCGATGCTCTATCCACTGAGCCAAACCAGTCAGGGCGCATCTCCCTCTTTCATGCCACCTTCCTACAGCCTGCTGACTCAGGGGCCCCTATCTGGCCAGTTCCCTGCCCCTTCAATAGTGGGGGCGGGGGGGAAGGGAAATCACCAGTGACCAAGAATCTCCGCCAGAGCAGCACCTGCCACCAGGGGCCCAAAGCACCCAGGAATGCCACCCAGAGTTATTGAAGGCATTAGGACACTTTACACAACGGTGAGATCCAGAAGGAGTCTGGCTGAGGAGTGAAGATCCCAGGTCAGTGTGAGTAGGCGGGCCACACAGTGTTGCCCAGTGACTAGGGAGCGGGGGAATGAACAGATCCACAACTCCCCTAAGGGGATGGGCTTCAGAAAAGGCGAGCACACTGAACCCAACAGTAGGTGCTTTAATCCCATGTTACCAAGCAACCCTCTAGCAACCAGACTTCCCTGAAGTGGCAAGGAGGTAGAGCCTGCCCTGGTCAGTCCAACCTGCCCACCTCTGCACTCGATGGTACACTTCTCTGTGTAAACTTACAAGCTGGCATTTCAAGAGTCTCTAGAGCAGTGGTTCTCAACCTTCCTAAGGCCGCGACCCTTGCATACAGTTCCTCATGTGGTGGTGACCCCCAACCATGAAATTTTGCTACTGTTATGCATCGTGATATAAATATCTGCATTTTCCGATGGTCTTAGGTGACCCCTGTGAAAGAGTCGTTCGGCCCCCAAAGGGATCGCTACTCACAGGTTGAGAACCACTGGTCTAGAGAGGTGAAGAACTACTGATTGATACCTACTCTCTCCCAGGTCCAGTGCTTGGAGCTGACACTGCATAATGAATGGACATGGTCTTCCATATAATGGAGCCAATAGTCTAGTCAGGAAGACAGGAAATACACAAATCCTGTATCATAAAAGCTTAATAGGCAAATTGTCCCCTCGAGTGGTCGTTCAACTGGGAGACCGGGAGTTCGACCGCTCGCTATGCCGTGCACTGATCACCAAGAGCCGGTGCAGAACATGGTGGGCATCAGCGATGCGGTGCTGCCAGTGGGCAGCAGTGGAGGCGCTGCTGGCCCTGATGGGCCCTGATGAGAGTGGGACTGTGGCGGGATGATGGAGCAGGTGAGCAGGCGGTGCCAGGCCAAGGCGGGTGCAAGAGGGGCCCGATCGCCTTGCTGATTGCCCTGCAGATGGCAACCATGGCAGCGGTGTGGGGTGGGTCCGCTGCCCAGCTCCCAGGCACTGAGGGATCCGAGGGGAGGAGAGAGCCGGGCCCTGATTGATTGCCCCACAGGCGAGATGGTGGAACAGGTAAAGGGGCGGTGCCAGGCCAAGGCAGGGGCCAGGCAGGGCTGTGGGACTGCGAGGCTGGGGGCGTGAGCTGGGGCCTGATACACACAGTCACACCGAGGGACCCCACCCATGCTGAATTCATGCACCAGGCCTCTGGTAGAAATAAAGAGATAATACAGCTTCACACAGCGATGAGTGTTACCAAGGGAAACAGGTGAATGGGGATGCGAGTCACTGGTGTCTGGAGGTAGAGTGGTCAGGGAAGGCGAGACAGCAGTGAGGGAACCGAGTCAGAAAAGGGTCCAGGCACAGGGAACAGAAAGTGGAAGTGCCTGGGGCTACGAGAAACTTGCTTTGTCAGGAGTGGCCAGGAGGCCAGGGGGTCAAACCGTGGTGAGCGGAGGAAGAGCTCTGCTGCTGAGTGGAGCTGCCTGTCCTGACCCCGCTGCTAGGATAAAGAGAGGGCAGCGCTCATCTATTACTGGTGGGAGGATGACTTGGTACAAGGCTGTTAGGAAGCTGCTTGCAGTATCTACTAAAGCTAAACACACATCCACCCCATGGCCTGGCAATTCCACTCCTAAATATTTACCCACAGAAATGAGTACAATGGTACCTCGAGATACGAGTGCCCTAACGTACGAGATTTTTGAGATACGAGCTGTCGCGCGAGCGATTTTTGCTTTGAAATACGAGCAACATTTGAGATAGGAGTAATTGTGCGGATTGGCTGGCTGCACACAACCTACCAGTTTACCGCGACTCAAGCATCTCATAGTTTCCCATGCCTCAAGGTTATGGAACAAATTAAACTCGTATCTCGAGGTACCACTGTACATAGGTTCACCAAAAGGCAAGTACAAGAATGTTCTTCATAATGGCCCCAAACCTGGCAACAACCCAAATGTCTGTTAGCAGGAGCATGGAGAAATACATGATGATACAGTCTTATAATGAAACACTATAGATCAATGGAAAAGACCGAACTACAGTCCCAGGTTGTATGTATAGGTGAATTGCCCAGTTCAGTGAAAGAAGCATATATTGTATGATTCCATTTATAACAAGTTCAATGACAGGAAAAATGAATCTATGGTTGTTTCCTTTGGTGGGCTGGAAATGTTCTATTTCTAGATCTGGATGGTGTTTACCGAGTTTGTATCTCATATAATTACTCATTGAGGTGTACACTGAGGATCTGGTATACTTTAAACACTTCATTCCTCAAAACTTTTTAAAAAGGGGAAATAATAGTCTTTCAACAAATAGTGCTGGTAAAATTGGTTATCTATATGCAAAAGAATGAAGTTATACCTCATCCTTATATAATATACAAAAATGAACTCAAAATATACCACACATCTAAATGTAAGAACAAGACGCCGTAGCTGGTTTGGCTCAGTGGACAGAGTGTTGGCCTGCAGACTGAAGGGTCCCAGGTTTGATTCCAGTCAAGGGCACATGCCTGGGTTGTGGGCTCAATCCCCAGTAGGGGGTGTGCAGGAGGCAGCCAATCAATGATTCTCTCTCATCAATGATATTTCTCTCTCTCTTTCTTTTTGTCTCTCTCTCTCTTCCTCTCAGAAATCAGTAATATATATAAAGCAAAAAGACAACTCACAAAATGGGAAAAATATTTGCAAATTATATATCTAAGAAAGATCTACAATCCAGAATATATAAAAAATTATTATAATTATTAACCAATGTCACCCCAATAAATTCAATAATATGATTAAAAAAAACCCAACCTATTATTACTCAGTAATAAAAAAGACAGATAACCCTGAGCAAAGGTTCTGATTGACATTTCTCCAAAGAAGATATAGAAATGACAATAGCATTTAGCCATCAGGGAAATGAAAATCAATGAGCTGCCACTTCTAATAACAACAACAAGAACTATTGGTGAGGATGCAAAGCAATGCCCTGCTGGTGAGAATATAAAATGGGGCAGCTCCTTGGGTTACCATATGATCCAAAAATTCCACTCCTAGGTCTGTATCCAAGAGAATTAACAACATATGTAAAAAGTAATAAATAAAAATTTAACAACAAACAAACGAAAAACATATGTCCACCCAAAAACGCGTACATGAATCTTTATTGCAGCATTATTCATAATAGCCAAAAAGGGGGTAAACCCCCCCAAATGCCATTCAACTAATGGAAGGATAAATAAAATGTAAAACATAAGCATAAATGGAATCTACAGTGGAATATTATTCAGCAATAGAAAGAAGAAGTAGGGATAGATACATCCTACAACATGGATGAACCTTAAAAACATTGTTAATTGAAAGAAACTATTTGCCAAAGGTTAAATATTGTAGGATTCTATTATGTGATATGTGTAGAATTGCATATCAATAGACAAAGCGGATGAGTAGTTGCCAGGGGTTGAGGGCAGTAAGATAGTGGGAGGGAGGAGGGGTTGGAGAGTGTCTGCTAATGGGTAGGGGATTTCTTTTATGAGAGATAAAAAGGCTTTAAAATTAGCTTATTGTGATAGCTACAAATCCCTCTGAATATACTAAAATAAATGAATTCTATAATTATGTGACCTTAAAATGCACTAAAAGCCCTAGCCAGTTTGGCTCAGTGGATAGAGCATCGGCCTGTGGACTAAAAGGTCCCAGGTTTGATTCCGGTCAAGGGTACATGCCCAGGTTGCGGGCTCGATTCCCAGTGGGGGGCATGCAGGAGGCAGCCAATCAATGATTCTCTCATCATTGAAGTTTCTATCCCTCGCCCTTCCTCTCTGATTAAAAAATAAATAAGTAAATAATTTTAAAGGCACTAGAGCTGTTTTAAAAAGGGTGCGCATGCGTGCCTCTTTCAGTTTGTCTCATGGCCCCGTCCCATCCTGAGTTACAGGGTCTGGAAGTTACAGGCCAAAGGAGACATGTGCAGGGATGGAGCTGAAATGGAAGACCATGCACCCACATGAGCCCCAGGCTGCAGCTGGGACACACTCCAGGCTTCCTGTGTCCAAGAACACACGTGCATCGGTTCCTGCCTCTGCATTCCATGACACAAGAACAAACGGAAATAGCCAAAGAGCTTGGGTCACGGCTTTGACTGCTGCTCCACTGGGCCAATACTTCTCACGTCACTACCCATGGCTCTCTCCAGGACATTTCTAAGATTGACTTCCCTCAGGTTATCAATAGACTGAACTGGCTTATTCTAGAACAGCGCTGTCCAATAGACATACAATGTGAGTCATCTATGTCACTTTAAAGGTTCTAGTAGCCCACATTTTTTAAAAATGTAAAAAGAAGCAGGTGACATTAATGTTAATATTTAACCCTATAAAATATTTTCATTTTAATATGTAATCAATAAATTATTGAGAAATTTTACATTCTTTTTTTTATATTAACTCTTCCAAATCCAATAGCTTATCTCAGTTTAGACTAGCCACATGTTAAGTGTTCAAAAGTCACATGTGGCTAGCGGCTGTCAAATTGGACAGCACAGTTCTAACTCTGGATCATGTTGCAAAATGAGTATTTTCAGAGGAATAATATAAAAGTATCAATTTATTAATAACAAGTTCTGAGGAGGAAACCAAAGGCCAGTGAGGTGAAGTTCCCGGCCCACGGCCTTACGTTGCTCAGTGGCGGTGCTTAAGAGCAGAGAGTCTGTGGGCAAGTGAGAATTACCTTCTCATAAGGTTGATGCGAAGATGACAGGAGAGAACCATGGGAACTGATGGGCCCGGTGCCCAGCTTCTATCCACTACTCACACACCAAGAAACCTCAGCTCCATCATCAGGATGCTATTAGCACTAACACTACCCAGAGAGAGGGGTAAACGGGAAGAAGGCAGAGACAAGTTGGGGTCATCAACTGGGGAAACGCTGACTTGGAGACCTTTTCCCGGACCACCCCCAGAACAGCCTGAACCACTCACCGGACTGGTGGGCGAGGAGACCATGAGGCTCAGTCCAGCTCCGTCATCCTCCGAGGGCCTCTGCTGGCCATCCCCTTGGCCGACGGCTCCCACAGGACTAGAAGGCGGCTGGTCTGAAGCGCTCCTCCAGGTGTCAGCGTGGGTAAGGCCGCGATGCTGCCAGCCCAGGATGCCAGGTGCCAGGGAAAGTGGTTCCTGCTCGTGGCCACCATCTGCAGCCCCGGAGGCTGCTCGGGCAGGGAGGGGCTCTGCAGGCGCCTCAGCGTGCAGGCGTGTGCCGGTGTCGAGGCAGAGGCCGTGGAGGGAGAGGGAGGCCTGTAGTGTGGGAACCTCCGCTTCTCGGCTCGGTCCGTTGGTTGGCACGGAGTTTCCCTGGGCTTTGTTGAATTCAGACAACACCCTAGAAGTTTTTAAACAAAGAAACCTGTGTGACAGGTTGTCAGCTAGAGTGCCCATGGCTACTGGGGCAGTGGTAAGAATGGAAAACTGCTGTTTTGTGATTTAAGAAGCAATATCCTTTAAAAAAAAATCCTCACTTGAGGATATTTTTCCATTGCTTTTCAGGGGGAATGGATGGGAGCAAGGGCGGGGAAAAGAGAGAGAGAGAAAGAGAGAGAGAGAGTTAGAGAGAAGAGAGAGAGATTGACACTGACTGGTTGATACACAAACCCAAGACCTTTGGTGCCTGGGCTGACAGATACTTTAATCACTGAGTCACATGTCAGGGCTATACAGCATTCTTACAATTGTTTACAACACTCTTCATCACCCACTGCTCTCCTTCGAGCACCAGCCTCCTCCTCTGACCACCACCCTCTCTGCAGCTGGCAAGTGAGCTGTGGAGCCCAGGATCTCGGGTGAGCAGCTCCCACAGGAGAGGAAAGGACGTGCTGTGAACCGGAACTGGTTGCCTTTACCTGCTGCACGGCTCCCCGGGGGCCTGCAGAGCCGGAGTTTGCCCAGACAAACAAATGGCTGTGCAGGCAGGCATTTCCCGAAGCCGACCGTGACACAGCCCCATGAACGGAGCATCTCAGAGTGGCACTTTCCAACGGCACGGAGGCAGCAGGACTGCAGCCCCTGGGACATGGGCTTAGCTGGAGTGAGGACCCACCTGTTCCTGGAACAGTCTCTGGGAAGTAGAGTTGGGTGAGGTGCAAGGGCTGGTCCACCTCAGAGCTGGACTGGCTATGGAGTCAGAGAAGGCTCCCATTCCTAGAAATGGCTGCTGGAGGGTCAGTGTACACAAGGTGTGCAAGTGTGCATACAAGTATACATGAGGTGTATACTCCTGCTCACTCCTCCCAACGGAACTGGCTCTTTCTTCCCCCTAAATGGTGCTTTTGGGGCCAGTGTTACTGCCTTTGTGTATACACACACACAAAAACATACTTCTGGGCCGTCTAGAATGTGCACTGGCTAGTGGCTGCTCCGTCCTCTCTCTCCTGAGGTTTCTGGGAATCTAAGTTCCATTTCTGAAGTAAGTCTACTTGCTGGCTCCTCTCTGCTGATGAACCCCGTTGAGTCCGTCATGGATAAATGGGCTCAGATGACAATAACGCTGTCTGGAGCCCAAGAGATTGCACACATCTGCCCTAACGGCTTACACTGGGTCTGGAAGGCGCATCAAACTCTCCTTCACGTGGGATTATGGAAACTAAGATTTTAGAACTCAAGTTTTTACCTTCTGGCTGAACTCTGCTCTTATCTACACAACACCATCTTAATCCAGAACAACAATTCAAGACATTCTAGTCAAGAATAGGTGACCAACCCATACATTCATGGGCAACTGATTTTCAACACAGGCGCCAAGACATTTTAATGGGGAAAGAATAGTCTCTTCAACAAATGATGCCGGAATAAGCAAACAGTTCCATGCAGAAGAACTAAGTTGGGCTCTTATCACACCATGTTAAAAAATAAACTAGCCGAAACCGGTTTGGCTCAGTGGATAGAGCATTGGCCTGCGAACTGAAAGGTCCCAGGTTTGATTCCGGTCAAGGGCATGTACCTTGGTTGCGGGCACAACCCCAGTAGGGGGCGTGCAAGAGGCAGCTGATCGATGTCTCTCTCATTGATGTTTCTAACTCTCTATCCCTCTCCCTTCCTCTCTGTAAAATCAATAAAATATATTAAAAAATAAAATTAAATAAAAATTAAATAAATAAATAAAAATAAACTCAAAATGGACCAAAGACCTAAAGGTAAGAGCAAAACCATAAAACTCTTAGAAGGAGACAGGTATAAATCTTCATATTGTTTGGTCAGGCAATGGTTTCTTAGCTATGACATTTATTGCATAAGCAGTCAATAAAAAATAGATAAATTGGACTTCATAAAAATAAAAATTTTGTGTTTCCAAAGAATACTACGAAGGAAATAAAAAGACAACAGGAAAAATATTTGCATATTTTACAGGCAGATACTATCATATATCTGACGAAGCTCCAGTATCCTGAATATATACTACTCTTTCTTGTTTTCCTCACCTGAAGATATGTTTATTGATATTTTTTAAAAAACATATTTTTATTGATTTTAGAAAGGAATGGAGAGATAGAAACATCAATGATGAGAGAGAATCATTGATTGGCTGCCTCCTGCACGCCTCCTACTGGACACGCCCCTGACCAGAACTGTACGCAGGCTGATGCTCTATCCATTGAGCAAAACAAGTCAGGGCTACAGATTTTATTTTTATTCTCACCTGAGGATATGTTTACTGATTTTTATTTATTTATTAGAGAGATGTGAGAGGAAAACATTGATCAGTTGCCTCCTATATGTGCCCTGACCAGGAATCAAACCCACAACCTTTTGGTATACAGGGTGTTGCTCCAACCACACTGGCCAGGGCTATATAGCATTATTACAACTTAGTAATAAAATGACAACCCAACTTAAACATAGGCAAATATATGAATAGACATTACTCCAAAGAAGACCTATACATAGCCAGTAAATGCATAAAAAGATGCTCAATATCATTAGACAGTAGTGAAGTACAAATCAAAACTGCAATGAGATCTACTTTATGCCCACTAGGATGGCTATAATTAAAAAAACTGTCCATTAACTGATAAATAGCTAAACAAATTGTGGCATATCCATATAAGAAAACATTATTCAGTCATGATACATGCTGAATATGAATGAACCTTGAAAACATACTGTGTGAAAGAAGTCACAAAAGGCTGTGTATTATATGAGTCCATTGACATGAAATGTCCAAAATAGGTAGATGCATAGCTAATGGGGAAGGGGTTTCCTTACAGGGTGATAGAGGTGTTCTTGAACTAGATGTTGCACAACTTGGTGCATATACTAAAAATGACTGAACTGTATACTTTAAGATGGTGAATTTTATGGTATGTGAATCATGTCTCATCAAACAAAAAGGTGACCATCAGAGAAAGGTGTAAATGTGCTTGTAGAATAGTTATGGAAGACGCGGTGGGTGATGGTTCCTGCTCTATGGCCTCACTCTAAAAACAGAGTTAAAAGTCCAGGAGTGCAACCTGCAGGGAACAGGGATGGCTGAGTCCTGGAAGCAAAGGGCTAGTCTCCACTGGCAAAGGAGGAGGGAACATTTGTTGACTAGTTGTATGTGTCCAAACCGCTGTGACAGACTGGGCCACATTATGCAATGAACTAGGGAGACAAATTTTAGGATATGTTTTCCCATTGATTTTTTAAAAATATATTTTTATTGATTTTGGAGAGGAAGGGAAGAGATAGAAACATCAATGATGAGAGTCACTGATTGGCTGCCTCCTGCACACCCGCTACTGGGGATCGAGTCTGCAACCCCAGGCATGTGTCCTTGACCGGAATTGAAACCAGGACCCTTCAGTCTGGAGGTCGATGCTCTATCCACTGACCCAAACCGGCTAGGGCCCCATTGATTTTTAGAGTGGAAGGGAACGGGAGACACAGAGAGAGACACATTGATTTTGCCTCCTGAACATGCCCCAACTGGGCCTGAGATCAAGCCTGCAACCGAGGTACGTGCCCTTGACCAGAATCGAACCCAGGACCCTGCAGTCTGCAGGCCCACACTTTATCTACTGAGCCAAAATAGCGAGGCAAGGGAGACAGATTTTTATTTCCCCTATGAAGTCCCAGCTCTTCATGGGCTCCTGGGAGGTAGAGTAGTGATTGATTGATTGTGGAATAAATTAGAGCTTCCACCAAACCAAAACCAAGGTCAAGGTGAAATCAAGTTCACAGAGAGCCTCATCAGAATCAGTTCTGGTCTTAGGATCCAATGAGAATAAGAAATAGATACCTCAACTGGAAAAAGTGCGAGAATGAGATTTGAAGAAAAGGCAAAAGAAAGAAAACTGAATAAAATGCCACATACAAGTGAAACAGCCCTGTATGGGAAGGTCAGTTGTTGCTTAAAGCATTGTCCTTGATATACCAAGTCTATGGGTTCGATTCCCAGTCAGGGCACACAAAAGAATCAACCAATGAATGCATAAATAAGTGGAACAACAAAATCGATGGCTCTATTGCTTTCTCTAAAAAAAAAGAACTGAAATTGCTAGTGTTTTCATTTCTCTCTGGTTCAGGGCAGTGGTGATCAAAAATGTCTGTTAAAAAAATTTCTTTGCACATTAACTTAAAAAGCAATCTTAAAAAAGCACATGTATGATACGCACATGCATCTATGTGTGTATGTGTGAAATAAATAAAAAGCATGGCATGGAGTTCTGGATGGCCACGTTGAAAAGAACCCCTGCCAATGGTTCTGAGCGTGTGGTTCCTTGCACAGAGGTGGGCCTCATGGTCTCAGCATCATTTCCCACAAGGGAAGATCTCATGATGGCAGCTGATAAGTGTTACTAACCAGATATTCACAGCAGTGCCTATAGAGACAGGAAGTTCTCAGTTCTTAGCAGTAAATGACAGTAACACCACCTACTGGGCACTCTCCGTGTGTCAGGCACTGCTTGAAGCACTATCTTAACTCGTTTCATCGTCCTGCGATCCCTTTGAAGCATTCTTATCGCCATTTTACAGATGAGGACGGGAATGTCAGAAAGACTGAGTAGCTTGCCCAAGGTCAAAAAGCTGGTTAAGGAAGACTCAAGTCTGGCTTCCGAGTCCACGTTTTCAACCACTAGAATGTACCTCGGCTTCTCTGTGATTAATTATAATTCACACTCAAAAAACACAAAAGAAGCAAACTGTAGTTTGGTCGCAGTGGTATATTATATTAATACATTTCATTTTGAACGTTAATGTTTTGTATTTTTCTTTATGTTTAATTTATAGGGTTTTTTTTTTAAGTGTTTTTATTGATTTCAGAGAGAGGATGGAGAGAGAAACATCGATTGGTTGCCTCCCACACGCAGCCCAATTAGGGACTAAATCCTCTTTAAACGTGGACACGTGCCTTGACCAGGAATCGAACTGGCAACTTTTTGGTGCACAAGATGACACTCAACCAACTGAGCCAGTCTGGCTGGGCTATTTGTAGATGTTCTGATTTTACAACTTTAAGAAGTATATAAGCACAAGGTATTCATATGTAATTTTTAAGTTACTTTAAGTAATATAATAAAAGTAGCTTAAGTGAACTCTCAACTGTTGGTGAGACTCTACCCTTAAAACACTCCAAGAAATGCTATAGTCTGTGGATGCTCCAAGACTCCAGCCCTGCTCTAAGAAGGCTGCATATGTGTTTGCACATGCGTGTTTAGTGTATGCTGGTTCCTCACACTAGTGTTGGTCTGTACATTCTGACCCTCTTCCCTTGAGTTAGTTCCCCATAATAACCACACAGGGTGGATGGCCACTGGTTCGATGACCTTAAGCTGGAATTTTCCAATCACAAGATTCATGAAAGATAAAGAAAAGGCACGTGACAAAGAGAAGGCTGGCTGGTCTGTGGGAGGAGGGAAAGGCAACAAATGACTGAGACACGTGAATAAGCCCACGTCATGCCACAGGCCCAGCCGTGTTGGGGCAGGGCCGGGTCCCTTCCAACATGTTCTAGCTAAATCCTTCCCTCTGACATTTGAAAATTCCATCTCAGACACTCAGTGCTCAGAAGCTCTTTCGGGTGCCTACCAGACATTCTTATGTGTGCAACTCACTAACAGGCATCTGATCTGATCCTCAACCAGCCCTCTGAGGCTGGCCTCTATTTTATTTATTTTATTTTTTAAAATAAATTTTTATTGATTTTAAGAGAGGAAGGGAGAGGGAGAGAGATATATAAACATCAATGATGAGAGAGAATCACTGATTGGCTGCCTTCTGCCCACCCCCCAGTGGGGATCAAGCCTGCAACCCGCGCATGTACCCTTGACCAGAATCGAACCCGGGACCCTGCAGTCCGCAGGCCCACGCTCTCTCCACTGAGCCAAACCAGCGAGGGCTGCAATCCCCATTTTAAAGATGAAAAAACAGAACCTCAAAAGAAGCCAGCAACTTGCCTGACATTACTGGGCTTGTAAGTGGTAGAATAGGGCTTGAAACGAGATCTGCTCCACGCCAGTCCGTACCACCAGCTCAAACTGGTACAATTCCCACAGTTCTTTAAGGTGGTATCCCTTAGAGACCTGAACCAAAGGTGGGAGGTTGCAGGGACAGCAGGAGTGAGAAAGAAGGTCCTAAACACAGGCTGGTGGAACATGGATCCAACTGGAGAAAATGGTTAATAAAAAGGTTACTATTTGGGCCCTGGCCAGCTTAGCTCAGTGGATAGAGCTTCAGCCTTTGGAGTGAAGGGCCCCAGGTTTGATTCTGGCCAAGGGCACATGCCTGGGCTGTGGGCTTGATCCCCAGTAGGGGGGCATGCAGGAGACAGCCAATCAATGATTCTCTCTCATCACTGATGTTTCTCTCTCTCTCTCTTTCTCCCTTCCTCTCTAAAATTAATAAAGAAATATATTTAAAAATATTTTTAAAAAGGTTACCATTTGTTATCTATTAGGTGAGCAAACGTCCAAAAGTTTGATAATACCTTCTGTTGATAAGGCTAACAGAGTGTAAATAGGCAACATCCGTGAAATAACAAATTCATCTATCTTTGAGTCAGCAATTTTGCGTCTGGGAATTTACTGAGCAGAGATAATAAAAAACTACACACGCAAGGTTACTTACAAAACACTGGATTTCGATGTCCACTACATATAGGGCTTATTAAATAATCTAAGGTACTTTCAGACAATGAAAAAATATGCCAGAGGGGAAATAAAAAGAAATTCTGATATGAAAAGATCTCTTTCAAAACAAGGTGTATAACAGTGTATTTATACTAGCTTTTGTGGAAAGAGGTAGGAGAATAAGAAATACAATTTTTAAATCTGCATATGCATATTTGTTATAGATGTATTTAAAAACACTGGAAGACTAAGCAAGAAAATAATTATGGTTAGAGGGATGGAAAACACTTTTTAGATTTTTTTTTTCACCATAAAAATAGACTTTTATTCAAAAATTAATGTTAAAAAGCCTGAATGAAGAAGGCTCTGCTCTGATCAGTGTGGCTCAGTTGGCTGAGCATTGTCCCATGCATCAAGAGGTCAAAGGTTCCATTCCCAGTCAGGACACATGGCCCAGTTGTAGGCTTGATCCCCACGAGGCGGCATGCAAGAAGTAGCTGATTGATGTTTCTCACTGATGTTTCTCTCTCCCTCTCTTTTCCTCTCTCTAAAAATCAATAAAAACAGCATGGCTGCTGTGGTTCAGTGGTTGTTTACTTTGAACCAGGAGGTCATGGTTCAATTCCCGAACAGGGTACATGCCAGAGTTGTGGGCTCGATCCCCAGTAAGGGCATGCAGCAGGCAGCCAATCAATGATTCACTCTCATCATTGATATTTCTATCTCTCTCCCTCTCCCTCCCTCTCTGAAATCAAAAAAAATACTTTTTAGATAAAATCAATAAAAACATATTAAAAAAGAAGAAGGAGGCTCTGCCCAGGTTCCCTTCTCTCGTCAATGTTGTCGCTCCACGTATTCCTTTTCCACGCCTGGGCGTGGCCCCATTTGTCTACCACCTCCTCCAGGCAGCATTCAGGTTTGTATCCTCTGGGAGGTCACAGAAGACCATCCTTTTGCATCATGCTTTACTGTATTTTTTAGAAGTTGTAGATAAAGCCTTGAACTATTAGTTTCCTTCTCTCTAAATAGTGTAAAATGTCTTCTCTGAGTTCCAGAGAGGTGAAATAACTTGATAAAGGTCACCCAGGAGCAGCACAATTCACCATAGCTAAGATTTGGAAACAGCCTAAGTGCCTATCAGCAGATGAGTGGGTTAAAAACTGTGGTACATCTACACAATGGAATACTACACTGCGGTAACAAAGAAGGAGTTCCTACCATTTTTAACAGCATGGATGGAACTGGAGAGCATTATGCTAACAGAAATAAGCCAGTCAGAGAAAGATAAATATCACATGATCTCACTCATTTTTGGAATATAATGAACAACATCAACTGATGAACAAAAACAGAGACAGAGAAGCATCGATCAGACCATCGAACTGGACTTGTATGCTTGCATATAAGCCTAACCAATGGACACAGACACCAGGGTGGTGAGGGCATAAGTGGAAAGGTGGGGGGGAGCAATAGAGGGGTAAGGACACATATATAATACCTTAATCAATAAAGGGGGCGGGGAAGGTTGCCCAGGACAGAGCTGGATTGAACCAGCTCTGAGCGCTGTCTAAATCCATTTATTTTCTCACTGCCCCCATTTCGCCCCCAGTTACAGCTCCCAGCAGCCTCAGCTCCTGAGGAAGAGAGATGTCCCCTTTGCCTTTCCTCCTGCCCTAACAGCTCAGTGTGCGGTGACAGGCCATCACATGCTATAGCAGGGAGGGCAGGAGGAAGGGAAAGAGGAAGAGAAGGAAGGAAGCAGAAAGAGAGGAAGGCGCGGTACTCACTCGTGCAGAGACGGGTCTGAGTCATCGGCGTTGGCTGTCCCCAGGTCCGAGTCATAGGACATGGGCTCCTCGGAGTGATCGGGGCTCTTGGAGCCGTTCTCCGGGAGGAGGAGGCTGTCGGAGTTGAGGCTGCAGGACAGCTGGGACGAGCTGGCCGTGTCCAGGCTGAGGGAGGAGGCGGTGAGCTGCCGGTGCCGCTGGATCTTGGGGCCCGAGTGCTGGACTTCGATGTCCTCGGAGCCCGAGGAATGGGAGATGGAGTCCAGAGACTCCTTCCGCTGCAGTTCGGTCCCCGAGGTGGTGACGGGGTCGAGCTCGGAGAACGGGCAGAGCCCGGAGAGGGCCAGCGGGGTGAGCGTCCACTCGTTCAGGATGGAGGACTTGTAGGAGAGCTTGAAGGACAAGGACGTGAGCCCCTGCAGGAAGCTGAGCAGGAACTCGCTCTCCTCGGGGTCGCGCAGCAGGGCGGAGGGCTGGTAGAACTCGGCCAGGCGGGCGGGCTCCTGCAGCAGCAGCTTCAGGTAGCACTCCACCAGGCCGTCGTTGAGGGCCAGCCGCAGCCAGGCCCGGCAGCGGCCCACGTCCGTGCTCACGAAGACCAGGTGCTCCAGGTCCGAGATGGTGTGCCTGGGGGGAGGACAGGACTGTGTCACAAAATGACTTTTTTTTTTAAGTCAATCTTATTTTATTTTTTTATATACATATTTCATTGATTTTTCAGAGAGGAAGGGAGAGGGATAGAAAGTTAGAAACATCGATGAGAGAGACATCGATCAGCTGCCTCCTGCATACCCCCTTACTGGGAATGTGCCCGCAACCAAGGTACATGCCCCTGACCTGAATGGAACCTGGGACCTTTCAGTCCGCAGGCTGACGCTCTATCCACTGAGCCAAACCGGTCTCGGCACGAAATGACTGAATCATAGAGATGTCTTTTATACACTGGTTGGCAAGAGTCACTACTAATGACAAAGGGGAAAGACATGGTCCCTGTCCTCCGTCCCGGTGACTAGCTTTCAGGGCACACCTGTTGTGAGTAGAGCCGTGGTGGGTACCGGGTGATCATTTTCAGGTTGGAGTGAAAATGATGCCACAGAACGGGCAGTTTCTGAGCGGGGCCTTGTGGGATTTCAAGAGGGAGGACCTCGTAGGCACAGGAAAGTAACCGAAGGAAAGGCATAAAGGGTAGGAAAGCCACAGATCCGTAACAGGAGTGGGGAGCACTGGCATTACAATGTGGGGAGCAGTGGGTGATTTGGTGGCAGAGCCAGGTAATGCAGGTTTTTGAGAATCCAACTGCTGAGGCAGAGTGGGGTAACGGTAACCACACTTGGCGGTGCCTAGAATCACCCGGGAACTTGGTCAGGATACAGATTCTGGGGCTCCAACCGAGTGAACTAGGCCTCAGGGTAGCATTGGGAGCCTGCGGGCTATAGGTTTTTGCACAAAAGGGGTCTTGATCTCAGCTCTGCAGACTGTAGGGTGGGTTGCTCTGGATAAGATCAGACCAAGATATACCAAACTCAGCTCCTGAACGCCTCCATCTGATTAAATGCCCGCCTCTGACTACCACAGTCCCCTGCTCATGTCCCCTGCATAGGAGCACAGACCGTGCTCTATAGGATGCAGTGATTGGCTCTGGTTCGCTTAAGCTTAGTAAATGTCCAGAAAGGACAGAATGAGACAAGGGAAACAATTAGAAAGCCACTGTCACCCAGGAGTGAGGTACGAACCAGAGATAGGGCAGTGGCAGTAGGCTTGGAGGGGGAGAGGGAGGTTGACAAAGCACCATTGGCTGAAGGTGGCATTTAATAGCTCTAGAGGCACAGTGCCAGCTGCGTGCTCCAAAGCCCAGGCAGCTAGGGGCAGGGCCTCAAAGACAAGCGTCTCAGAGCGCTTATCCAGATGCTCTACCTGGATTCCACCCTTTTACAAAGAAGTATTTATTCATACCATGTTATGGGTAAATACTTGGCACACAGATGCTCGCGCATCATTCTAAGGCGAGGTCAGCAACCTTTGGTAAAGGGCCGGGTAGTAAAGATTTTAGGCTTTGCAGGCCACACCACCTCTGATGCAGCCACCGAACTCTGCCAGGGCGTGGCCAAGAGACAGCGCCTGCTGGGGATGACCAGCCCAGGGGGTCGGAGCAGTGCCAGGCGCTGCCTGAGGAAGGAGGGGCTCACGAGGCTTGGTCTGACAATATCCCCTCCCTCAGCCACCCATGTTCTAGACACATGAGCGCCTGCTGCCTTCCCGCAAAGCTGAGGAGCCCCATGGCCCAGCCCCTAAGCTCCCTCCCAATGCCAACCCCCCCGGGCGGCTCTCACTTGTGGGTGATGGCCTTCAGGAGGGGCCAGAAGACAGGCTGAGGCAGAGGCTTCTGGTAGGCACTCTTCTTCCGTTTCCCCCCGGCCTCCGCTCGGATGTGCTTGGCGTGCAGGCCGTGGATAAACACGGCCTCCAGGGCGCTGCACATGGTGTTGGCATCTCCGTCTTCACTGGTGACCACCGTGTCCGAGGATGCATACTGCTTCTGCAGCGCCTTCATGGACCCCACGAGCTTCTTCTTGATGACCTGGGCGGGGGCAGACGGAACACAGGCCTTCAGAATATCCCATGTGACCCGTGGAATATAACTCTGTCTGTCACAAAATACATGCACAGCTGCACACGCCTGTATGTATGTATTTGTAAGTGCCTTCTGCAAAACTAGCACATGCTAATTATAGAAAGTAAAGATAAAGCATACAGAAGAAAAGGAAAATCACACACACCATCCAGAGAGACTATTCTTTTTTGCAAAGATATTTGTGTATTTATTATTATTTTTTTTTACAGAATAGTTTGATTTTTAGAGACAGAGGAAGAGAGAGAGAGAGACATCAATGTGAGAGTGCAACATCAATCAGCTGCCTCCAGCATGCCCCAGGCTGAAGCGTGAAACCCAGGCATGTGCCCTTGACTCAGAATTGGACCGACAACCTCCTGATGCCTAGGATGACCCCAAAAAACTGAGCCACACTGGCCAGAGCTCTTCTTTGTTTTTTAAATCAAGTGTCAATAAACTGATAGCCATATAAACCTTATGTTTAAGTATTGGCTCCATCATTAGTAATGGCGATGGGACTTGGGTAAATCCATCGGGGACCGAGGTGGGCTGGTCCACCTTAGTTACGTAACCAAGATTCCAGGTAGAAAAAGACCAACAAGCAGGAGGATGGTCTACGTTCAGGAAAATCAGGTTTAGTCCCAGCTGTCAGTCACCAGCAGGGGCACCCTCAGACATTTCACCTAACCTCTCTGAGCCTCACTTTCCTCACCTGTTAAATGGAAAGAATATTCCTGATCTGCAGCATGGAGGGATTCCTCTTTCCACTCAACCTTGTGTCCTGAATACATGCTTGTTAAATGAATACATTACAAAACATACAAGTCTTCTGCAAATAGAGTAAAGAGAGTTCTGTCAAAATAGAAGTACAGTGGTACCTCGAGATACGAGTTTAATTTGTTCCGTAACCTTGAGGCGTGGGAAACTATGAGACGCTCGAATCGCGGTAAACTGGTGGGTCGTGTGCAGGGGGCCGACCCTCGCGATTACTCCTATCTCAAATGTTGCTCGTATTTCAAAGCAAAAATCGCTCGCTGGATGGCTCGTATCTCAAAAATCTCGTATGTTAGGGCACTCGTATCTCGAGGTACCACTGTATGTCAAAACTATCCTAGTAGCCTGGCCAGCATGGCTCAGTGGTTGAGCCTTAACCCATGAGCTAGGAGGTCATGGCTCGATTTCCAGTCAGGGGCACATGCCTGGGTTGCGCCAGCTCAATCCCCAGTGTGGGGCAGGCATGCAGGAGGCAGCCAATCAATGATTTCCTCCTATCATTGATGTGTCTATCTCTCTCCATCCCCCTTCCTCTCTAAAATCAATAAATATATATATAGTTAAAAATTACCCAATTATTTGGAAAAAGGACTGGAAGGGATTGCAAAACAACTGGTTTGAATAGGTGATAGGATTCTGAATAAATATTATATTGTTAGTTAAATGTCTTTTTTATAACAACTTGCATGAGACGTAATTTACACAGCATAAAGTACTCTCATGTAAGTATACAGTTCAATGGTTTTTAGTATATTCACAGAATTGTGCAACCATGGCCACTATCTAATTTTAGAACATTTTCATTGCCCTAAAAGGAAATACTGTCCCCACTGGCCGTCACTCCCTACTCCTTTCCCCCAAACCCTGGCAACCACTAATCTACTTTCTGTCTCTCTGGAGTTGCCCGTTCTGGACCTTTCATGTAAATGGAATCATACAACAGGCAGCATGTTTTCTTTCATTTCAGCTCCTTTCCCTCTATGTTGTAGCATTCTTCATGCATCAGTACTTCATTTGTATGCCAGTGACATTCCATTGCATGGATATACCACGTTTTATGTATCCATTCATAGATTAATAGACATTTGGGGTGTTCCCACCTTTTGGCTACAATGCTGCGATTGTGGATGGAAGGGGCTACATGCTGACCTGACAAGCTCAGGAAGGCCTGCATGGCGGTCTTGCAAACTCTAAGGCCTAAAGTCACCGCAAAGGATGGTCTGAAATTACACTTTAACTGAAAGTAGTTACGGTGGGTAGTCACATCCCAGGCCAGTATTTCCCTGACAAGGTCAATGTCTACTTTAACTGGGCTTAATGTCTTTTTGCATCTACGATAACATAGCATTATAATGTCAGGATAGCTTATAACTTCCCTTTTTCCGGATCCCTCAGGGCACAACAAATGGCACCGGAGTGGAAACCATCAATTTCCTCATTATTATTATCAAGTTAATTGTTGACTGTTAATTATCCAGTACCCACCTAAGTAATGTGTCTTTCATTTTACTTTTTATCCAATCCCAAAGGTCCCCCCCACACACACACACTTTTGCTTTCTCCCACCTCTCTAATCTGTCACCAATGGATTTCATGTAACCCACCTACGTCTCCTTCTTCGATTGCAATGTATAAAAATAGATGACAAATCGCCACTCTCTGGACTCTGGAGCATTATCTCAATTCGTTGAGATTCTACTTCCAGGCAAATGCTGACAGTTAGGCTCAAATAAACTCACAAAAATTCTTTACTAGGCTTGAATGTTTTTACATTAACACTATGAACATTCACCCACAACGTTAGGGGCAAAAATAGAATATTAAGGACCAGCTATAATTGTAAAAAATATTAATCATGCTCTATTAACCGTGATTGCCTCGATGGGATCAAAGAAAGGACATTCTACCCTGGCTGGGAGTTGTACGCCCCTGGGACCTGGGAGTCAACCTTGGAATCCCTTCCATTCTAAGAACCGTCTATTATCATGGAAATATTAACAACCTCATAGCCCAAATAATGGGGTCCTGCCCCAGCCCCCATCACCTACTTCCCCTTGCCTGTAATTCCTATTTCCCCATGTAATCTTCGTCCTTCCCCATTGGTCAGCAAACCCATTAGTCAACAGAGCCACTCTCCTACCCAATATAAGCAGCTGACTATGGAGGGGGAGGGTTGGAGAGCAGATTTTTGTGGGTGACCTGCTGCTCTCCCATCCTACCCGCATTACTGGGATAAATGCCCATATATCGTTCGGTCCTATCTCTACTTAATTGGCTCACGTAGTGACAGGCAGCCCAGACCCACTGGCTGTCCAGTTTCCACAAGTTTTTGTATAGACATATGTCATGTGCTTTCAATTCTCGTGGGGATGTATGTAGGAGTGGGATTGCTGGGTCATATGGAGCACTATGTTTAACTTCTTGAGGAACTATCAGACTGTTTCCCACAATGGCTGTACCACTTTACATTCCCACTAGCAATGTACGTGGGTTCCAATTTCTCCACGACCCCACCAACACTTATTATTGTCTGACATTTCGGTTGTAGCCATCGTGGGGAGTGTGAAGAACTATCTCATTATGCCTTCAATTTGTATTTATCTAATCTATAATAATAAAAGCATAATATGCTAATTAGACTGCACAGCCAAATGACCTTCCAGATGTCCTTCTGGAGGGCCGAGCCTCTTGCATGAATTTCATGCATCAGATCTCTAGTTCTTAATAATAAAATCCTAACATGTAAATTGACCAAATAGTAGAACCGGTCACTATGACACGCACTGACCATCAGGGGGCAGACGCTCAATGCAGGAGCTGCCCCCTGGTGGTCAGTGCACTCCCACAGGGGGAGCACTGCTCAGCCAGAAGCCGGGCTCACAGCTGGTGAGCGCAGCGGGAGCCTCTCCTGCCTCTGCTGCAGGTGGGCAGTAAGGAGCAAGGGGTCCCGGGCTGCAAGAGGGTGCAGGCTGGGCTGGGGGCCTCCCCACGGCCCCTGCACAAAGTCCGTGCACCAGGCCTCTAGTATCTAATAATGGTGAGCATCTTTTCATGCACTTACTGGCCACTTATCCACCATCTTTGGAGAAATCCTTCATTTTCAGATAATCTTAATTCAATCTGTACTGTTTTCTGGTAAATTCTCATTGTATCACCAATAAGATGGTCTAGAAAGGGCAGGACTCCCTCAGAGCTTGCTTCTGCTGTAACTTTTTTCTCAGCCTGAGGCCTCTCTTTCCAGACAGCGCCCACACATTTCAAAGTCAGGAAAGCCGATGAAAGGGCTGCTCTGTGCACTTCCTTCCCCACCCTTGATCCTCCCGTGTCACCTACCGAGATGGCATCCCGGGGGACCACTCCATTCTCCACCACTGACAGCATCTCCGCTCAGGCAGCAGCTCCCAGGGAAAACCACATGACACCTGTGGAGACAGATGGCGGCCGGGTGAGCAAGCTCCCTACTCACCACCCCCAGCAAATCCCTAGGTCCCCAAACAGCCGGCCGGAGACCAGCCCATTTTACTGCGACTGAAAGAACAGCCTCTGGATACAAAAGTAAAAAAACTGAAAGTGGATTTTAAGGAAGGCAACAAGGAAGGAAAAGTCCGAGGGCCTGGCTCTTGGCAGGGAAGGAGCCCCATGTGCCAGGGATCGGCCTGCCCCAAGGGGTGGGTGAAAGTAGCCTTCACTCCACACCAGCCCCAGGGATGACAGGCTGATGATGGTTTATACACGGAGCGGAAGGTGCAGCTGTCTGTGAAAGAACCGCAGGGGCCGGGAAGCAGAACTCACAAGCCACAGTCAGGCCCGGGGCCTTGCATTCGCCCCCTCTGACTCCCGTCTCAGCCCGGTGTCTGCGCCCAGCAGTGAACGGTGGAAGTGAAACTGTAGAAGGCAGTCAGACAGACAAGAGCAGGGCAAGGATGATGGGCCAGATACAGTAGGTCACCAAGGTGCCCAGCAGTGGACAACCAACTGTAGGGTGGGACCTTGTCCCCAGGGTGACTTCCTCCTTTAGCATCTTGCCACTCCTGAGGGTTGGGCCCCGGACTTTTCCTCCCTAGAGATAACATCTGGGCCCCAGGTGTGTTTCAGCTCCAGGCTCAGATAAACAATCAAACCAGCCGTGGCTGGCATCAGGACCAGCTGCATTGAATAATGAACCCCTGCCCCGATGCTAACTAATTAATTCTGAATGGACACACCTGGAAAACTACTGAATGTTCTATTACGATCTTCTCCTGGGACCTCCCCTAACCGATTTGGCTCAGTGGATAGAGCGTTAGCCAGCAGACTGAAGGGTCCCAGGTTCAAATCCCATCAAGGGCATGTACCTTGGTTATGGGCACAACCCTAGGCGGTGTGCAGGAGGCAGCTGATTGATGTTTCTCTCACATCGATGTTTCTCCCTCTCTATCCCTCTTCCTTCCTCTCAGTAAAAAATAAAATATATTTTTTAAAACCTTAGGATGGAGGACCCAGCGCATTCTCCTTCCCAGGAGCACTCCCAGAGCCTTTTCCTTCCAACCCCATCCTCTTGGCGGGTTACCATTAGCTTCCTGACGCCCAAGCTCCAAGGCCCTTCCTTTACCTCTATAACTTGTTTGCTAAGCCCATTTCCTCCAGGAATCACCTTTCCTACCTCTGTAATTTCCCCAATAAATGTTCTCTTACAGTTTGGGTGTTGCTTTAAATTCTTTCCTAGCCAGAAGCCAAGTACGGAGTTGGCTGAATCCAGGTTTGATCTAACCCCTCTGCTCCTGCCACTGCCTACAACGAAACAGCTTCAAAAGGGAGACTCTCTGGTTACACCCCGGCTTCTCCTTTGGGCTGCGAGAGTCAAGCATGAGGAGCACAGGGACCTGTGTGAAGGGGACAACACGGGTTCTGTGGATGAACAGGGCAACATGCTAACCTGACAAGCTCAGGGAAGGCCTGCTCGGGGAGGCCCTGCAAACTCAGAGACCTACAGTCACCACAAAAGGTAGTCTGAGATGAAAACTTTTTTAAAAGCAGTTTAAGGAAGCAGTCACGTCTTCTCTGACAAAAGCCAACCTTTAACTGAGCCTGTCTATGGTCTTCTGCATCTACATCAGCCTCTCCACTGGAGAATATGACCGTGGAAAGTGCCTAGGGCGGGGCCTAATATGGACCAAGGGTAAATGGAATCTATAATCCCGGTGGATGTGGCACAGAGAATGCCACTGTGGAAATAAATATGCACAGGGAGGTGGGATCAGTACACAGGATATCCCTCAGGCAGCTGGCTTCCTCCCAGGAGTAGTGACTGAGGGTGAAGTGTGTGTGTGGGGGGGACTGTGGTCTTGGTCTGAGGGGGCTGCTGGTTGGCCTGGTCCCACCCCAGCCACTTGGAAAGGCCAGGACCAGGCAGGCACATTCTCAGCCAAACAAACCTCTAGTGAGCACACGGCTGAGCTTGAAGGGACCCCAAGAATAAAAGGCGATTGCTGTCTCTGCTCCCCAAAACTCGTGGCCTAAAGAAGTTAATAAAACCAGAGATTTAGGCCCTTTACATATACTGCCTCATTCTATTTCTCATAACCACACTAGGATAGGAAGGCTCTTTTATTACTGCAATCTGACTGATAAGAAATAGAGGCTGACCCAGGTCAAGGAAATTCCCAAGATCCTGAGCTGATATGGCAGGCCACCCGACCCAGCACAATGCCAACACCAGCTCAGGGGAAACTTCCGATTCCTGAAGGAGTGCAATCACCTCCCTCCTGGGAGGGGCGGTGCGAGCTAGGGCTAAGGGTTGGAGGAAGCGGGCAGGGGGAAAAGGGAGCAATGGGGGAAGGAAGGCTCTCCAGCGGGCGGCCCCGGTGGAAAAGGCTCACATTCAATCCTGGACTTGGCAGAGGGCAAACAGGACCCAGAGCCAGCCTGGCTGAGGAAGGACGTGCAGAGGGCGGGAGGTGTGCCCGAGGAAGGCCCTGCAGAGCCAGCTCTAGTGAGGGTGCGACAGACCACCAGGAAGAACACTGGGCCCCGGCTCGGCCCTGTCTGCCTGCCTCACCCTAACTCTGTTCCTGCTCACACCTACCCCGGGCCCTCAGGGCCCTCCCAGGAGACCGGCTCCGCACTCTGGCCACCAGGGCAGCAGGGAAAAGGGCATGTGCTGGGGTGAGTCCCTCTGCAAACATGCCCGACCCTGGAGGCTGGGCTCCTTCCGGTGCAGCCCCGCAGGCCAAGGCCAGGTTCTCTGGCTCCAAGGCCCTGGGTTCCATCCAACTCCTTTCAGCAATTCCAAAGGCCCCAGGCCTTCCCTCGGGCCTGCCTTCTACACAGAACCTGGAGATCCCAAACCGGCCTTCCCTCAGCCAGCCACAGGCCAGGCCCTTCAGGTCTTAGGCCTCAACCATCTGAATCACAGCCCGGGCCCATTAAGACCTCATTAGCTAATTAACTGAAAACAAGAGAGTACTCATTGGAGGGAGGGAGGCTTATCAACAGTGGGTGTTCTGGCCAAACACCAAAGTAGCCCTGCCAGCATGGCTCAGTTGGTTAGAGCATCGTCCTAATAAACCAAGATTATGGGTTTGACCCCTGGTCAGGGCACATATAAGAATTAACCAATGAATGCATGAATAAGTGGGACAACAAACCACTGTTTGTCTCTCCCCCTTCCTTTCTCTCTCTCTCAAATCAATAATTAAAAACAAAAACAGCTCTGACTGGTTTGGCTCAGTGGATACAGCATCAGCCTGTGGACTGAAGGGTCCTGGGTTTGACTCCCATCAAGGGCACATGCCTGGGTTGGAGGTTCGATCCCCAGTAAGGGGCATGCAGGAGGCAGCCCATAATGATTCTCTCACATCGTTGATGTTTCTCTCTCTCCCCCAGTCTCTTCCTCTCTGAAACCAATAAAAACAAATATTTAAAACACAAAAACAAAATAAAATGACACTAAGAAGTCAGAGCAGGGTCAAATAAGAGACAAGTAACTGTTGCCTAAAACAAAGTGTCAGAAAAGCCACAAAATGACATCAGCATAGAAGCATCCAGGAGAAAAGACACTGCACAATTCACAACACGGAACCGGGCCTGTGGGATTCGGGCCACAATTTAGGGCACACCTTTCATCGGAGGAAGGCAAAGAACCCTACCCACGGTGGGCGTTCCGTAATGCTTCACCGCGGCAGGAAACTGGCTCAGAGGCAGCAGTCAGACAACCTATGACCGAGAACTTGCTGGTGGAACCAGGTCAGCACTTGGGGGTCTCTTGACTGCTGAGTCAGTGCTGCATCATCCTCCCGGGGGCCCAGCCCCGGTCTATGGGACTTGTGTCACTCCGTCCTCAGAATCCTCTTCCCTGACACCGAGAACCAAACCAAAGGGGGTATGGCTCCAAGGAGACCTAGGCTGCAGGGTGTCCGGAGGGATCCTGAGCATCACTACCAAAGGGTTCTTTAAACGCTCCAGCGGCGTTTAGCAGAAAAGGTGACTTTCAGACTTCTAGAAAACTCCAAACCCTGCTAAGTCTACCTCTCCCCGTAAGTACTAATTCACCACCACACAGCTCTTCAAACTTCTCTACTCTCATTGAACTCCACAACAGTCCCGGGAGGGGAGGGTTTTACAGAGAACCGAGGCTCAGTACCAACAGGCCCCAGGCAGGGAGCAGCATTCCCTGGTTTCCTCATTCCCAATCTTGTGCCAGACCGAACTGCCTCAGGTCTTTGGTCCAGAGAGTTTCAGGCAAACTTATTAGTTACAGAGCCTGAAGAGGCACTCAGAAACCCCATTTTTCAAATAAGGCTTAAAACAATCTTGCTGAAATCGAGGCAGCCAAATTTCAGAGCTGTCCTTTCTTCAATGTTCTAACACGCCGTTAGGAAAGAACTGTTCTCAGTGTTTCTCTTCATTATGCTGCCTGGCCCTCTAAGTATGTGCAATTTCACTTCCTCCAGAAACCAAGGAAGAAAGAAAAGAGAAAAAAAAAGGCTTACACGAGACTTACATTAAAAGGAGAAATGGGTGACCGGCTTCACCACTTTAAAACACTCCATCTGAGTAAACAGCAACCTCCGCTCCTTAGAGACTTCTCAGCCATTCCCAGCAGCCTCCACGCTCTGGCCTGAATCCAATCCTGTACCTGGCTGCTCAGAGCAACAGCCTGGCGTGTGTAAGTCATCCAGCTCCTACAGCACCGATGGATGAGTCACGTGTTCAGTCGGAAAAGAATGACAGGGTTATCCTCTGATTCAGAAAGGCAGCTGATCTTTCAGCCTGGTGAGCGCCAAGTGAGTAAACAGCATCTCCTTGCACCTGAAGGAAACTGGATTTCTGGTCCAGCTGGAGGGCGAGAAACTTCTAGCTTGTGAGTTCCAGACCAAGGCCTATGGGTAAGGCCAGAAATGTGAAGTCAGTTGACAATGGCTATCTTTTTTCCTCCCTCTTTCTTTCCATCCAATAACAACGCCCCCCCGTTTTCTCCCCCCAAATTCTTGTCCAGTACCCCTTAGGATTCTAGCAAGGGCCAAACTCCAAATCAATAAAAGCAGGTACTTTTCACCATTACATTTCCAGTGCCTAGAACAGTGCATGGCACACTGTAGGGCTCAGGAAATACTTGCTGAGCCAACTGATGAATAAAATAAAAATAAGGCTCAGGGCTGAGTCAACTGATGAATAAAATAAAAATAATACCCGCTCAGGATGGGTATCTCCCTATCATAGACTGTGGAGAATTGAAGTATACAACTCTTCAGAGGTGGGAACTCCTTCCATTAGAGCAGTGGTTCTCAACCTGTGGGTCTCGACCCCTTTGGGGGTTGAACGACCCTTTCACAGGGGTCGCCTAAGACTATTGGAAAACACCTATTTCCCATGGTCTTAGGAACCAACACACTGCTCCTCGGTGTAGCAAAATGTAGCAATGTAATTTACTGTTGTCATATGAAGACTGTTACCCATGCTACATCAGGATTCAAGACAAAATTTCATTTATTTGTAATTAGAAATAAATATTTCACAATATATAATTACATATTGTTTTTGTGATTAATCGCTATGCTTTAATGATGTTCAATTTGTAACAATGAAAATACATCCTGCATATCAGATATTTACATTACAGTTCATAACAGTAGCAAAATTACAGTTATGAAGTAGCAATGGGAATAATGTTATGGTTGGGGGTCACCACCACATGAGGAGCTGTCTTAAAGGGTTGTGGCATTAGGAAGGTTGAAAACCACTGCATTAGACCAAGCTACCAACAGGCTGAAAACCATTCTGATCTATCACACCTTAATGGGGAGATACTGGAGATAGAAGGGCATTCCATTTTCAAATGAACAAGACTATAAATGGCAAGGAAAGGCAGTGATTCTGTTTAAATGATTCAATTTAAAATCGCTGTCAACCGGCCAATCCTGTGAAACCAGGTCACCAGAATCTGGAGGGAACAAGCACTCACAAGCCCAGATTGTATAGGCTGAGCATGGGGCCTGGGCCCCAGGAATGTCCTTCAGAGACAACCAAGCTGTGTTCATAGGTAAAGGGGACAAAAGTCAATGAGATAACCCTTTCGAAAAGAGGAAGCGATTCATCAGCCTCCACGCCCACCTAGGCCGCAGCCTTCCAGGACCCGCTCCCCTATACGCTTTACAACTTGTAACATCCCCTCGGCTCCCAGTGTACCCCAGTGTTCAGTGCTGGGACCGATCTGTTCTCAGATCTAGCCAGGAGCAGCACTCTGGGAGGGTCCTTTCCAGGCGCTCAGACAACACACATGGACATGGCTCTGTAACCACAGCCACTCCTGCACAGTGCTACTTCCTAAGCTTCTTCAAGGCCAGAACACCAGCCAGAAGGAAGTGCTGGCTTCTGTTGCCGCAGACTGAGCGAGCTGGATGGGTGGCCATTCCTCACCTACCAGGCATTTGAAAGATACCTACCATTCCAGGGCCAGCACAAATTCCTATGTAATAAAGAGGTGACATGCAAATTGACCATCATTCCAACACACATCCAGCTGGCCACCCCCAGGTGGATACAAGATGGCCAGCAGGGGAGGGCAGTTGTGGGTGATCAGGACAGCAGGGGAAGGATCAGGCCTGCAGGGGAGGGCAGTTAGGGGTGACCAGACTGGCAGAGGAGGATAGTTAGGGGTGACCAGGCCAGCAAGGGAAGGCAGTTAGGGGCAATTGAGCCGGCAAGGGAGCAGTTAGGCATCGATTAGGCTGGCAGCGGAGTGGTTAGGGGGTGATCAGGCTGGCAGGCAGGTGAGTGGTTGGGAGCCAGCAATCCTGGATTGTGAGAGGGATGTCCCAGATTGGAGAGGGTGCAGGCTGGGCTGAGGGACGCCAGCCCCGCCTCAGGCTGTGGAGAATTACAAGTATACAACTTCATGCACAGACTCAAACCCCACCCCCAGGCCTCTAGTAATTTAATAATCCCTGGGATTATTATAAGGGACTAGATATCCATAAAAAAAAAAAAAAAAAAAAAAAAAAAACACTGACTGAAATGGGTGTATCTCTACTCCTCCATACTTATTTACCACCTGAGGCCCTGCACGCACCAGGCAAGCTGTTAGACCCAACAAACAACTAGATTTGGCTGTAGGGGGCAGCTAGTGGGGCGGGCAGGGCACTCTAAAGCAGTGGTTCTCAACCTTTCTAAGGCCTCGACCCTTGCATACAGTTCCTCAAGTGGTGGTGACCCCCAACCATGAAATTTTGCTGTTATGCATCGTGATGTAAATATCTGCATTTTCCGATGGTCTTAGGCGACCCCTGTGAAAGGGTCATTCAACCCCCAAAGGGGTCTCGACTCACAGGTTGAGAACCGCTGTTCTAAAGAGTCTAAACTAAGATCTCAGATTGAATTGGGGGGTTGTTAAGGGAAGAATGGGTGGAGGGTTGGGGTGGGAAATGGAGACCCCAGTTTAAATAAGATCGAGTGGGAGTGGTAAGGACTGAGGCAGCAAGAGTTGGGGAGGTGTAGCAAAGACTTAGGGATGGAGGACGTGTCCTCGGGATGGCTGGGGACGGAAAGGAAGTGCGATAGGCTAGGAAGTGAGGGGTTGAGTCTGTGCAGACAAGATACAGACCTGGGAGAGGCCTGAGTTACCCAGAAGAAAGGGGTGAGCTCAAAGTTCACTTCGGTGGTGGGTCTGAAGTGGGAGTGGGCAGAGGTGGGTGCTTCGGCGGAGCAGGTCTGGGGAAGCTGAGCTGCAGGAAGGAAGGAGATGGGGACAAAAAAGCAGACCCAGAAAAGGGCAAACCAGAATGGTGGGTCTCAAGATTCGCGGGGAGCATGAGGACTGCCAAAGGGAGTGGGGGGCGAGGATGACATGTGTCAGAGGGAGCCGGAGCAACGGAGCCGAGACCGGGGTTGGAACCGGGCTCGAGTGGGGCCAAAGGTAAGACCGCATTTACGCAAGACCCGTGGCGGCGAGGGGGTGGGGGTCAGGGCCGGCGCCAGGTCACGGCGGGGGAAGAGCGAGGGGGCCGGCGGCCGTGGCAGTGCGGGCCGAGGGCCAGGGCCGGAGGAGGAAGCGGGGCACGGGGTTGGGCTGGGAGGGGTGCGGGCTCGGAAGCCGGCGATCGTAAGGCGACCGGGGCTCCGGGACCACGTCGACGGCTGCTGGCCCACCGCCCGTCCGCGCCTCGGCCCGCCGCCCTCCACGCCCCGCCGCCTAACTCACCAAAGGAAGTGGGGGAGCGGGGCAGGGGCTACTCCCGGCCCCCGCAGCCGCAGAAGCTCGGACCCGAACCCGCGGCCTCCGGTTACTGACAACAGCGAGCTGCGCCCCGGGC
>PVJN01022964.1:0-32799 GCA_004026805.1 Lasiurus borealis | reverse complement strand
CACTGCACACACCTCACACTGCACACACCTCACACTGCACACACCTCACACTGCACACACCGCTCACATTGCATATATCACTCACACTGCACACCACACACTGCTCACACTGCACACATCACACACTATACACTGCTCACACTGTACACATCACACACTATACACTGCTCACACTGCACACATCACACATCTATCACTGCACACACATCTATCACTGCACACACATCTCATACTGCACACACCGCTCACACTGCTCATAGTACTGGGCCCCAACTAAGCAGAGCGGGCGTGACCAAGCCTGAGTTTTGCGGGGGGCTCCCCAGTGTTCGTCATCTGTCCCTTAACGCAGCATGTCTGTCCCCAGCCGGCCCCACAGACTGGAAACGCCCTGGACAGCCCTCCACAGGAGCCAGGGCGCTTCTCCCTGCCTCCCTTCCTCCCTCCATCCGTCTGTCCCTCCCCCACTCCCTCCCCGGAAGGACTTTTCTGCGCCCATCACTTCTCTCCGGCAGCGGCTGAGATTTGTATGGGGCTCCGGTTGCCTCCAGAATTGATTTCTGCGATCCCTCTGACGGCCCCCTCCCCGGGCGGCGGGCGAGGAGGTGACACGCTCTGCATTCAGCAGGCGCTCCGCTCTGCATTCCGCAGGCCTCCCTCCCGCTCCCTCTGGTCCGACCCACCCTCTGCCCCAGTTCTGTGTCTGCAGCCGAGGCCCGGGCAGCCCGGCCAGGGCGTCGCAGACGTGGTCGGCGGGGACGGCTGCGCCCGGAACCTCTGCGCCTCTGCCGGGCTTTGGGCGGAGGGGACGCTGCAGGGAGAGGGAAAAACACGACGTAACTGCGCTCCTCTCCACCTGCCAGTCGCCGTGGATTGGAACGGTCAGGAACCCGTGTCAGCTCGGGGTCTCTGTTTCCTGTTGAATTAGGAAGCGTGCGTATGTGTGCCTCTGTGTGCACACGGTCACATGTGTATTTGAAACGCCAGGATCCAGCACTCCTGCCCCGATTCCGTGTGCCTGTCCCTGTAGAGTGCCTCGAAGGTGTGTTGACAGCGCGGTGCCCGGGAAACGGAGCGACGGCTCCCGACAGCCGTGCTGGCTCTTCCCTCAGCGTTCCTCTACGAGACACACCAACAAGGGAAGCCCCGTCTGTTCCATTCGCCGGCTCGAGCCTTCGCCTTGGGCCGCCCCGGTTTCGGGTTAGCCGTGCGGTCCTCTGCTCTCGCTTCGTGAGTCCAGCCCCTGTCACGCCAGTGACGCTCCGGAGCCAGGCAGGCGGCGGCCGCGGAGAAGGGAATGGCGCCCGAGCTTCTCATCAACGAGGGAGGCCGCTAATGAACCAGCCCGGCAGCGTCTGTGTGAGGCTGGCGGCTCTCGGCTTAATTAAGCTGCCTGCGCGGGCGGCGATCTGAAGGAATCTGTCCTCTGTGCGGGTCCACATTCCCCCCATCACCGTCACGTCTGTACGCGCGGAAAGACCTGTTTTGAGGCAGGTAAGGGAGTTCCAGGTCTGCAGACACGGTGCATCCTGAAAAGCCCTCTCCTCGACGAAACGGCTGAGATTTGAGAATGACCTTTAGGGATGTTGATGAAGTGTCACTCCCAAATAATCATGAGCCTAGCAGGCTGACCTCATCCCACCTCCACAAAAATCATTGCAAAAAAAAAAAAAAAACAGGCTGAGAGCAGAAACCGGTTTGGCTCAGTAGATAGAGCATCAGCTGCAGACTGAAAGGTCCCAGGTTCGATTCCGTTCAAGGGCATGTATCCTGGTTGCAGGCACATCCCCAGTAGGGGGCGTGCAGGAGGCAACTGATGGATGTTTCTCTCTCATGGATGTTTCTGACTCTCCCTCTCCTTTCCTCTCTGTAAAAAATCAGTAAAATATATTTTTTAAAAAATAACAGGCTGAGAAAGTGAAATTCTAAGCACCTTTCTTGAAGCATCATTGACATGCCGTAACGTTCCTTATTTTACGTGTGAAATGCAATGGTCATCAGTAAACGGGCAGAGGTGCCCGATCGCCGCCAACCTGTCGTGAGACGGAACGAAGTGTCCACGTTTGAGGGCGAGGCCGTGGCAGGGTGGCGGTCACCTCTGCGGGCGGCTGGGAGGGAGCCGGCCTCTGGGAATGACCTCCAAAGGACCCCCGCGCCTTTCCTCTCATCCTCCGATGTCTCCGTGAGTCCGCAAAAAGCTGAAATCAAAACCAGGATTCCCGGCAGGATGAGTCAGGGATTAGCGTTAATCTGTTCCGTCCTTCATCTTTAAATGCTGCAGATTTTTCTGCAGATCGTGCTCTGCTCCCTCTCAACTCCTGTCACCTCGGGAGGACATTAAATACGTGCGGAAGCCAAGAAGAAAGGAAGAGGCCGTGTATTTCCCCCAAAGAGCTGTCAGCAAGATCCAAAGGGATACCGAGCCCACTTGGCGTGGCTCCGGGGCTGAGCACCGACCTGGGAACCAGGAGGTCACGGTTCGATTCCAGGTCAGGGCACCTGCCCAGGTGGCGGGCTCCATCCCCAGTGTGGGGCGGGCAGGAGGATGCTCGACAAGAGTCTGTTTGGTCATCGTGAATGATTATATACATGAAGCAACTGGAAAAATTTTAGAAACGATTCTAGAACTGGGAGAAAATGCACATAATCTTTTTTTCAAAATACGTTTTTTTCATCGATTTCAGAGAGAAATGGAGAGAGAGAAAGAGGGAAGGACAGAGAGAGAGAGAGATCATGATGAGAGAGAATCATTGATCGGCTGCCTCCTGCACGCCCCACACAGGGGATCCAGCCGATCCACGATTCTCTCTCATCACTGATGTTTCTCTCTCTCCCTCTCCCTTCCTCTCTGAAATCAGCAAAAATATATTTAAAAGAAAAAAAGAACACCACTTGGTCTTTGTCTCTTGACCTCGGTCTCCAGGAAGAAGAGGAGAGAGAAAGCACAGGAAAGGCACGGAACACGGGTCCTCGGAGAGTCGGGGAGTGAGAAACAGGCATGTTCTAGGGAACACGCACCTCTAGACGCCGTTGATCTCCGAGAAAAAGAACCTCACTTCCCTGCTCTCCACCAACAAGACCTTACCCCCGATTGCCGCTCTGCTCCCGCTGGCGAACCGTGGCGGGAAAACGGTGTAAATTGTCCCGAGTCCTTTGCCGAATCTCATGTAAATTCATGAGCAGCCACGGAGCCGTCTACGGCGCATTTAAGGAATGAAGAATGTATTAGCTTCCCTCCGCCAGTGTATTAGCTCCCGCTCCGTCGTTAAAGGCAAACCGTATTCGCCGCGACGTATCGAGACATCACCATCCCCCGTCGGTGGCGTTTTCTCTTTGACGCCGCTCCTCTCGAATTAGTCCGTGAGGCAAACAGTGCTTCGGTTCTCGACGCTGGGAATCACACTCTTAAAAAACTCGCTTCGTTAGCAAAAGAGCAAGTCTCTGTGTCCGCAGTGGTGGTGGTGGAGGATGACAGCGGAAGAGCATCCTCCTCGGAAGGCTGTGCGGGCACAGGCACCACTGATGGCGTGGGGGTGCTGGACCAGGGTTTGTTCGGTCATCGTGAATGATTGTATACACGAAGCAACTGGAAAAAAATTTTATTTTTCTTATATATTTTATTGATTTTTCACAGAGAGGAAAGGAGAGAGATAGTCAGAAACACCGATGAGAGAAAGACATCGATCAGCCGCCTCCTGCACAACCCCGAATGGGGATGTGCCTGCAACCAAGGTATGTGCCCTTGACCGGAATGGAACCTGGGACCTTTCAGTCCTCAGGCTGATGCTCTATCCACTGAGCCAGACCAGTTAGGGCTCTCCGTCCGCTTTGAATGACTTGTGAGCGCAGCCCGGCTTCCCACCTTCTCCTTCCCTGAGAAAGTTAGCAAGCTGGCGTCCTCCTCGGCCTGCTGCTGAGACAGCGGAAGGCACGCGTGGGGGCGATGAAGCTTCAGATTGTGCGACGCTGGTCGCCCCGGAGCCGTCAAGAAGCTTTGAGCTGCTTCAGTGCCCACGACTCGGGATTTGCATCCTGCTGGCCAGGACCACAGCTGTTCCCCGGCACCTGTGCCTGACCTCTGACCTCTGACCTCTTCCCGGACCTGTCCCTCACTCTGTGCCATGCCTCCCTCTGCCTCAATGCGTGTCCTACATTTCTAGTCCACAGGAGTGAGAGGAGTGAACAGATACATGCATGAGTGAGGAGTGAACGGATACATGCATGAGTGAGGAGTGAACATACACATACGTGAGTGAGGAGTGAATGGATACATACATGAGTGAGAAGTGAACTGATACATACATGAGTGAGGAGTGAACAGATACATGCATGAGTGAGGAGTGAACGGATACATTCATGAGTGAGGAGTGAACAGATACAGGCATGAGTGAGGAGTGAAGGGATACATACATGAGTGAGGAGTGAACAGATACATACAGGAGTGAGGAGTGAACGGATACACGCATGAGTGAGGAGTGAACAGATACATGCATGAGTGAGGAGTGAACATACACATACGTGAGTGAGGAGTGAATGGATACATACATGAGTGAGAAGTGAACGGATACACACATGAGTGAGGGGTGAACGGATACATACATGAGTGAGGAGTGAACGGATACATACAGGAGTGAGGAGTGAACGGATACACGCATGAGTGAGGAGTGAACGGATACATGCATGAGTGAGGAGTGAACGGATACACACATGAGTGAGGGGTGAACGGATACATACAGGAGTGAGGAGTGAACAGATACATGCATGAGTGAGGAGTGAACGGATACATGCATGAATGAGGAGTGAACGGATACATACATGAGTGAGGAGTGAACAGATACATACATGAATGAGGAGTGAACAGATACACGCATGAGTGAGGAGCGAAGGGATACATATATGAGTGAGGAGTGAACGGATACATGCATGAGTGAGGAGTGAAAGGATACATACATGAGTGAGGAGTGAACGGATACACACATGAGTAAGGGGTGAATGGATACCTGCGTGGAATGAATGGACGGCTGAATGAATGAATGAACCAGAGTCTGACGTAAACTCCTGTGGAAAGGCTCGCCACACCGGTACTCTGCCGGGCAGGCGTTGGGCTGCCCCTGCCATTTCTGTGCCCGCGGGAGTGGGAGGGGAAAGTCAGTCTCACCTGTCCCCCGCTTCTTGCAGAGAGAGACACCTGAGGGACCTCTCAGCCGACGGGCTGGTTGTTCGGGCTGGGAGACCCATAGCAGCTTCAGGAAGAAGGGGCTCTGTGGCTCCCACGCCCCTCCCCTCGCTGGAGCAGAACGTGTCAAAAAGGCACAGAAAATACACACTTGGCTTTTAAAGAAGGCAGCTAATTGAATTCAATGAACCGAAAGCACAGAGAAAATCACAACATTTATTTGTAAAACCAAGTCTGCGGCTGTGAGTGACGGAGAGGGGGGGGTAGCCGGGGCGGCGGGGTTACCGACAGGCTTCACCCCCTTCCCTGGAGCCTTGGGGGAGGCGGGGAGTGACAGTGTCCCGAAACACACTGCGTGATGGCCAGGTGACAGGTTGAAGAGTTCACCTTGGCAACAGGTGCAAGCACTTACCTGCCACCAGGGGAAGGGGGACCCCAGGGCGGCTTTGGAGGGAGCCGGGGCCTCTGTCTACAGAGCACACATGAGGCATGTGTACACGCGTGGAGGCAAGTCTCCCAACAGAAGGAAGGGAGGGACGGCTGGGGGAAGCGTGTCCACCGGGGGCTGGGTGACCAGGAGCCGGCTGGTTTGGGGAGAGAACAGGATGTGAACTCAGAGACAGATGTCGGGAGGCATCGTGCCCCCAATGGGGCGGGCTCTTCAGGGGAAGGAGTCAGGCAGGGTGGTGGTTATTGCCTGGAAGCACCTCGGAAGCCACAGAATGGCTGCCAGGCACCCAGCCGGACCCCCCGAGCGCTCCTGACTGTGTGTGTCAGCTTCTCTGTGAGGGTAGGCAATACATGCTTGTAACACACACACACACACACACACACACACACACACACAGTGCACGGGAATAGGGGAGCACTAGGTCAAAAATGACAACATCTCACCCGGCCGGCGTGGCTCAGTGGTTGAGAGTGAACCTATGAACCAGGACGTCACCGTTCAATTCTGGGGTGCGGGCTCCATCCCCAGGGTGGGGCGTGCAGGAGGCAACCAATCAATGATTCTCTCTTACCATTGATGTTTCTCTCTCTCTTTTTCTCTCTCTCTCTCTCTCCCTTTCCATTCCTCTCTGAAATTAATAATAAGATAATTTTTTATTAAAAGAGAGAGGGAGCCAAAACGGGTGTGGCTGAGTGGATAGAGCGTCGGCCTGCGGACTGAAAGGTCCCAGGTTCGATTCTGGTCAAGGGCATGTACCATGGTTGCCGGCACATTCCCAGTAGGGGGCGTGCAGGAGGCGGCTGATCGATGTCTCTCTCATCGATGTTTCTGGCTTTCTATCCCTCTTCCCTCCTCTCTGTAAAAAAATCAATAAAATGTATTTAAAGAAAAAAAAAGAGAGGGAGAGAGAAGGTGGACGAGGTGGGGGCGTGCGGCCACAGCCGGTGAATGTGACCTTCTCCCGGGGAGACTGCCTTTGCGCCTGGCGTAGGTCAGGATTCCTTAAGTGGGACTCCCTGCGGTCAGGATGCGTGAAAGAACCTCTGCGTCCTGTGACGTGCAGGCTGATCCCCGCACAGTGTGTCTTTCCTCACGCCCCGTCTCCGAGAAACACGGGACAGATGGACTGGCCAGGAAGGATCCACAGCAATTACGTCGAATCTGCGTGGAGACCCATCCACTAGGGTTCTAACACACGTGTCGAATCACCCATCCTCACGAACAGACCCGCTTGGCAGCAGCGAAGCCTGGGATGCACTCAGGTTCATGGTCATGAAGATGTGAGACATCGCCCTAACCAGTGTGGCTCAGTGGATAGAGCACCGGCCTGTGGACTGAAGGGTCCCAGGTTCGATTCCGGTCAAGGGCATGGACCTTGGTTGCGGGCACATCCCCAGTAGGAGGTGTGCAGGAGGCAGCTGATCGATGTTTCTAACTCTTTCTCCCTCTCTCTTCCTCTCTGTAAAATAATCAATAAAATATATTTTTTTTAAAAAAAGATGCTTGGCATCGGTTCCTCCAGAAACAACAGCCCGCAGCTGGAGCTGCGGTCACGGTTATCGGGGGACGTTCACGAATGCTCCGAGCTGTCCTGGAGGGTCTGGCCGGAGGCTGCGTTCGGGGACAAAGCAGAATGGAGGACTCAAGTGCAACCCAGGCCTGTGCCCTGTCGGGGAATCAAACCGTGACCTCCGTTTCAGGGGTCAACGCTCAACCGCTGAGCCACGCCGGCCAGGCAACCTTCTCTTTTCATCTGGTCCCTTCATTTCCCCTTCAGGAGGCCCCCTCGTCGGCACCCCGTTATGCAATGGGAGAGAAACATGGATCAGCCGCCTCCTGCATGCCCCCTACTGGAGACATGCCCACAACCACGGTACCCGCCCTTGACCGGAATCGAACCTGGGACCTCTCAGTCTGCAGGCCGACCCCCTATCCACTGAGCCAAACCGGTTTCGGCCACTTACATAATTTTTTGTCATTATAGGCCTCGGGGTGACACTGGGTAATAGGCTCATACAGGTGTCAGCTGCAGATTTCTGCAGTCCAGGAGCTGCGTGTCGTGTGCTGGGTGCGCACTCGTGATCCATCCTCTGTTCTGCAAACCGCCCGTTTTAACCCAGGTCGGCATGACCCACACTCCGGGGCATTGATTTCCCGGATGCACCCGCGGATTTGACTCCCCGTGGCCTCGATGGCCTGCCTGGAGGAGGGTCGGGACCAGGACGCGTGGGGGTGTGGGCTGGAGTCATGGAGCGGAGCCGGGGTAGGGGCCGGTCTCTGTGTGGCTGCAGGTCCGGCTGCAGAAGGAGGCTCTTCTGGAGACGAGAAAGGCGGGGAATCCCTCACCTGGCGCGTTGCAAACGCCGGGGCCATTCTGCTTGCTTCCTGCAGGCAGGCCTCCTGAGTCCATCCCCCTCCCGGTTACATACTGGCAGCTCGTTGGCCTGCATTAAGGGGCCAAGAAAACCATCTGGGACTTGGTGGAACTGGGGGGGTGGGGGGGGTGGCTGCTCGAGGAGAGGGAGGGCACCGCCAGCCTCACGCTGGCCCCGTCTCAGTTCTCATTGTCCAGACATGGACGTGGTTCCAACTTGTTGGCTGGTCTGGGGGAAAGCTGAGCGTTTTAGGAACCGGCGTCTTATCACACCAGCGAGTTGGGAGGGGGAGAGGGGAGAGGGGAGCCAACGTGTGACCTTGTTTCCTTGCGTTGGGGAGGCGGTGTGAGCGGGCTCCGTGGGCAGAGGTTCCCGGACGGGCGGACTGAGGGACGCGGACACACGGCGTGATGAAGGCAGGCGCCTGCCCCCCGGGCGGCTCCTGCAGGGCCCGCGTCGGGGGCAGGTGGTTATCGAAGACAATCAGTTTCCCCAGCGCGGTTTATTGTTCCCTCACGCCGTGCAGGCAAATTGGTATGTAATTAGATTTATATACTGAATAATCTTATTTGCATATCCAATTAATTCTTCCTGTTTTAATTTGCTCGGGGTGAATTCACATTCCCGGTAATAGGGACGCTGAAATGACCCAGGACGCCACGTTTGCTTTTGCCCGAATCTGCGAGATGTTCCGCCGGAAGCGTGTCCCCAGCCCCCCTGTTTGGGGAACCTTTGGGGGGAAAGGGGAAAGTCTTTCCTTAAAGTCGCCTTCGCCAGAAAAGATTCTGAGCCGAGTTTGCCCTTCGCTCCGGACGAACCGGGACGCGGTGGGGGAGGCACTGGCTGCCTTGTTGCAACATGTTATTCACAACAGGGGGGAGGGGAAGGCGGGCTCCAGTTTGCCTCTCTTCCGCTCTTCCCGGCCCCGTTGTGTTTACATACACACACAGGAACAGGAATACACACATAGGAACTCACACACAGGAATTCACACGCAGGAACACACACACACAGGAACACACATGGGAACACACACACAGGAACACACAGAGGAATACACAGGAACACACAGGGATACATAGGAATACACACATGGGAACAGGAACACACACACAGGAATACACAGGAACACACACAACACACATCATACACGTACTACACACACACACCAACACACAAACCACACAGCACACACACCACATCACACACACTACGTGGCCAGGGGTTGACCGGCTGAGAGCGTTAAAGCCCTCCCGGGCGAGGGAAACAGGCGGTACCTGCCCCACCTGTTGTCTCGCTGACACCTGTTGTCTCTTTCTAACTTCTGGGCATCAGGCCGCAGCAGCCTTCTCGGACCCAGGACCCAGGCTGAGCATCACGGAGGGCGCGGGTCCCTGAGGGTTTCTGTTGGAGGCTGTCTGAACGGTTCCCTTCCCGGCAGATGGTGGTGGCAGCAGGCCGGCAGGCAGGCAGGCGCTCCGGTCCATGAGAAATGAGAGCGAACTTTGAAAAGAGCTGGTTCGTAAACTTGGAACAAAAAGGAGTGGCTGTCAAGGGGAAGGCGGGGAGGGAATCACAGGTTTCCTACAACTTATTATGTGCAAATCAAAAATGGAGAAACTGTAGAATTTGCAGCAACAAAAATGCGCAAGAATGTGCGCTTTGCACGTGGAGATGGAGGGGCCCGGAGCAGGCTGCTGGCAGAGACGGTGAGCTCAGCTGGCACACGCCTCCCTGTGCAGGTAACAGAGCCACGCAGCGCCCGGAGTCTCTCCGGGAGAACGTACCGAGGTGGTTCCTAAAAATGGTAGTTTTTTTTTTGTTTTCTATGAATGATTTATATATATATATGTATGTATATATATATATATATATATATATATGTGTGTGTGTGTGTATGTGTGTGTGTGTGTGTGTGTGTGTGTGTGTATTATTGATTTTTTTATAGAGAGGAAGGGAGAGGGATAGAGAACTAGAAACATCGATGAGAGAGAGACATCGATCAGCCGCCTCCTGCACGCCCCCTACTGGGGATGTGCCTACAGCCAAGGTACATGCCCTTGACCGGAATCGAACCTGGGACCCTTCAGTCTGCAGGCTGACGCTCTATCCACTGAGCCACAGCGGTTTCGGCACTATGAATGATTTAAAGAGGAAAAGGAGGGGTCTATTTGTCTTGGTAGCCGGTTCTCAGTACAGTGATGATAATCTTATTGGAGTGAACATTATTCTACTTTAGCGACGATCATTTCAATGCAATTCAGGGGAAATTAGATTCTGTTTTATTGACCATGGAAGTGCTTCCTGTAGGTGGTGGGGTACTTCCAAGCCCTGAATTCCGTGATACAGTGTGAAAGTTCTCTCTGAACGCCGGCTTTAAAAAATCGTATTTATTCTTGGCCCTGTGTTTTCTTGCCTCATCCTGAAAACTGTGGACGTTAGCCTCTCTCTTCCGGGGAAATGGTGCTGACGGGTCAGTGTGATCTGACGGGACAGCTGCTTCAGGAAAACGCACCCCGGATTCCTGACGTCCTCTGTCCCCCGTTCGTTGTGCTGTTTGTGTGTTGGCGGGGTCTCTGCTCCGTGTTGGTGGAAGTGGGGGCGCGTGGGGGAGGAGCGGACATACCAGGTAGACACAGTGGGTGGTCAAAACCACGAGAGCTGGTGCTTGCGAGGTCAGACCGTGTGTGTGTGTGTGTGTGTGTGTGTGTGTGTGTGTGTGTAGAGACACCTGTCTGTCTTGTTCTCTGTGCTGTGGTTCATTGAGCTGGGATCCCCGGGCCATTTTGCTCCTTGGATTACCAGCATGACGTGGAGTCAGCGGAGAGGTAACAGTCCCTCCGAATGCCGGCCCGGGCAGCGAGGGCACTTCGTCCGACGCCTCCTCAGCTGGCTCTGCGTCTGAGGCCACTTCCAGTAGGACTGCCAAGGCACAGAAACTTCTGGAACACACTCTGGCAGCACACTCAGAAGCCTCCAAGTCTCCTCTTGCAGGAGCTAGCTAAGGATCAGAGACAGGCATGGTTCTGCGTGCTCCGGATTCTGTTATCACAGCATAAAAAATTAACGTCAGCCCTAACCGGTTTGGCTCAGTGGATAGAGCGTCAGCCTGCGGACTCAAGGGTCCCAGGTTCAATTCCGATCAGGGGTATGTACCTTGGTTGCAGGCACATCCCCAGTAGGGGGCGTGCAGGAGGCAGCTGATCAATGTTTCTCTCTCATGGATGTTTCTAACTCTATCCCTCTCCCTTTCTCTCTGTAAAAAAATCAATAAAATATATATATTTTTTAAAATTACCATCAGCAGCCTAAATGGGTAATTACAGGCCAGTGAGTAGAGGAAGAACGGAATTTCTATAGGATGAAGAAAGAACTAGTTATCCAGTAAAATTCACGTTCTTGAAGAATATGTAATGACATGGAAAGGTACTGGGATGTATACAATGTAAAATCAAAATCTGAATATGAAGCTGGACACGGATTTTACGAAAGTGGATCCACACCAGGAAGAGAGAAAAGGGGGGAGAGGTGACTTCCATGTACAAACTGGTGAACATTAATGGCCTTCAGGGGGTAGGTGTGTGGCCCCCTGTCTGCCTCTGTTTTCCTCCATTTCTACAACCCATATCCTGTCTTTATATCACGGAAAACAGATGTGCACGAATCTGTGTGTGTTGTAAAGGAAATAGAATGTGATATCTTGGGACTAAAATATAAAACGTGCAGAGAATAGTTTTGGAAAATGAAGTTAGTGCTTTAAAGGTTATTTAGACCCTAATTGGATAGAGCGATGGCATTAAGTATTCAGGGTTTTAGGAAAAAGCACATGATATGTATGGTTGTTGTCACTGAAAAATACTAACATTTTGGAAAAGAAGAAGATTATTCCCACATACTTAAAAGAAGAAATAAATTCTCCTTTGAAAATGTTAAGGCAAATCCAATATCTCAGGAGAAGGGGCTCTTTCTTAGCTGCCCACTTCCTGTTTTGGGGGGTTGGCTTTTTCAATATGAGTTTCACCCCCTCGTGGTACAGCCACCGATAAGCGGTTGCAGGGAAATAGGCCAGGCGTCGAGGAAGGAGTCCCCGCGGCCCACAGCTACGGAGAATTCTAGAATAAACCAAGTGCACTTGGCAACCGTGAGAAGCGTCTGATCTCTCGGAGAGGTCTGAGGAGCGGCGTGGATGTTGCCCGCAAGACAGCGGTAGCTGTCGATCGACCTTGACCTGCGGGCAGGAGAGATGAAGGACGTCGTTATGGAGAAGGCGGTGCGTGTGAGCCAGGCTCCGGGCGGTGACAGTTGTTAACTCCTCTCGTGGGAGTCGGCGTTCGGAGCTCACAGGCACAGCGCGCCGAGCGTTCACATGTTGAGGATCCTCTCCATGCTGCCCACCGGCGGTCACTGTGGGGAGTGTGAACTGTACAGGTCCACAGCTCCACGGAGATGCAGAACCGCACAGCTCAAGCCTCTTTTTCAGGGGGTCAGCTGTGTTTTCTGTCTTTTTTTTATAATGACAGTGGCCATACGAGGTTCTACCCGTCTCAGGTGTACACCCCGAGATTAGACATGCACCTGCCGTTGGCCTTGAGGAGTCCAGCACCCCACTGCCCCCCCCCCCAACACACACACACCCAGCACTATCCGTGGTTATAACGGTGCCATTGACTGGATGTCCTCTGCTGTCCTGTCCGTCCCTCTCACTGTTCTCCTCACTGGCCATTGGTGCTTCTTAATTCTTTGCCCTGTTTCACTGCTCTCCCACGCCCCCTCTGTAGGAACCTCTTTCCATGTCCCGCGTGGTTCAGGGTTTCCGGTACAGGGTTCGGGATCTGGAGGAGGCCACACGCAAACGAAAAGAGACTAGAAAAGCATTAAGTTGGTGATATCGGAGGATCAGGCGGGAGCCTTCCTCTAGTGGAAAGGACTGCCACCTTCCTTTGGTCTTGCCATCCTTTTATTCAGGTTTGGGATCCACCCTTTGCCCTAAAGCAAGCCATTCCAGTAACAAGTAGATTATCAGTCAGGATTTAAGTGATTATTTCATGGTGAAGTTCATTGTCTCCATGAGATAGGGGGTGGCTGGCTCTGACCTTTCAGAGCTTCAAGGTTGACCAGCCTTCTGGCCTCCTGTTTACATCCATTTAGTGAGAACAATGTTTGGTTTCCGACACCCGTCCCATTTGACAACCATTTCTCTGTTCTCTGTCATCTACAGTTCTGTTTCTGTTTTGTTGGTTTATTTTTTATGTGTGTTTTTTTATTATTATACATGTGAGGGAGTCATAGGGTATTTGTTCTTTTCTGCCTGATTTCACTCAGCATCATGCTTTCTAGATCCATCCACATTATCCCAGTGGCAAGATTTCTCTCTCACGGCTGCGCCATACTCTGTTTGACCGATGTACCCCATCTTCTGTCTCCATGCCTCCCGGGACGGAGACCCCTGCTCTGCGCAAACATGGCAGTGACCCCCCTTGGCAGGCACAGATCTGCTCAGAGGGGGGCCTGGCTCCAGGGCCAGGGCGGGCACCGCCTCTGAAAGGCCTATCAGCCTGTTCCCTGCGGGACACGGGAGTAAACATTTGCTCTCCTGCTGCTAGAGGAGTTTCCACTTAACATTTACATGGGTGGGGAGCCATTCTCGTCCATTAGCACCCTGTGTGAGCCAGGGATTTGAATGGCAGTCATTCAGGAAGCTTCCAGGGAGAGGAAGATGAAGGATGCAGGAGGCCCAGGGAGAGACAGGCCTGAGCAGAAGGGGCTGAACCCCGCTCCACCCCCAGGAGCCAGACAGGGACAGCTAGGGGCCGTGGGGACAGGGGAGCGTGGGGTGTGTGAATGGTTTAGGCCAGCGGTTCTCAACCTGTGGGTCGCGACCTCTTTGGGGGTCGAACGACCCTTTCACGGGGGGTCGCCTAAGACCATCGGAAAATGCAGATATTTACATCACGATGCATCACAGTAGCAATATTTCATGGTTGGGGGTCACCACCACATGAGGAGCTGTATGCAAGGGTCATGGCCTTAGGAAGGTTGAGAACCACTGGTTTAGGATGTGCTGGTGGAGGGTGGACCCAAGGAGTCCCCTGGTCCTGCCCGCAGGGCTCACAGAGAGTGGACGCCAGACCTAGGCATCCAAGGTCGAATGCCCGTGGCTGAGCCGGGCACACGAGGGCAGCTACCTTGGCATGAACCCTCGAAGTGTCCACACACCTGGGCAAGCCAGGCAAAACTCAGCCCGGTTTACCCAAACCTGGCCGTCAGCTCCTTCTGTTTGGGGAATAAACGCTTTCCCTTACGAACACGATTTCTTCTCAATTACTTTTGAAGTCATGGGTAAAATGTCCAACGTTTTTTTTCTTTCCAACGGGCACCAATAAAATAATGTAACGAAAGTTCACATCCGTGCGACTCTCTGATCCGTACGAACATGTCCTTGTGGGGACGAAGGTGGTGAAAGAGGCATCGGGCACGCTCCGCACGATGAATGGAGGGCGGGCTGAGGACGAGGGTGGGAGAGGGTGCCCCCACCTCCGTGCCCGGGTCGGAGTGACGGTTGTGCCCGTCCGGACTGTGGGAACGAAGGGCGAGCCCGTTATGCCCGTGAAGTGGAAACCTCATTCACGGCGGGATTAGCTCTTTCTTCACAGCGCTGTGAACGTTGGTCGTCGAAATACACCTACAGCTTGCCTGCTGATGTGGCTCAGTGGTTGGGCATCAACCTATGGACCAGGAGGAGGTCAAGGTGTAATTCCCGGTCCGGGCACAGGCCCGGGTTACAGGCTGAATCCCCAGTGGGACGTGCAAGAGGCCGCTGATCCATGATTCTCTATCTTCATTGATATTTCTCTCTCTCTCTTTCTCTCTCCCTCTCCTTCCTTTCTGAAATAAATAAAAATATTAAAAAAAAAAAAAAAAAAGGAGCCGAAACCGGTTTGGCCCAGTGGATAGAATGTTGGCCTGGGGACCAAAAGGTCCCAGGTTCAATTCCGGTCAAGGGCATGTACCTTGGTTTCAGGCACATCCCCAATGGGGGGTGTGCAGGAGGCAGCTGATCCATATTTCTCTCTCATCGAGGTTTCTAACTCTCTATCCTTCTTCCTTCCTCTCTGTAAAAAATCAATAAAATATATTTTAAAAAATATTAAAATGAAGGAAATGCACCTGCATATAATAGTGCCACCTGCCACCCTTCCCCTGTGGACTTTGCCTGCCACTGGGACTCGTACCAGGAGTTGATTTTACCCGGGTCAAAGGGTGGGGACAGGCAGAGCTGGCAGCTCCTCGCGCAGAGCTGAAGTCGGGCACAAAGACGCAGAAGGGACGGCGCATGTACTTATCTCCGCGGGGCTTCGCACACGGCCTTTTAAAAATAATCTCCTTATGTCTCCCCATTGGGAGAGAAATCGCTGTTTGCTCAGGATTAGCCGGGGGACCACTGGCGGTATTTCTTCCCCACACCGTGGGCATCACTGTCCAGTGAAAAGGCAGGCGCTGCCCTGCACCCCCCGAGATTGAAAGGACAACTTGGTGTGGAAGGCGGGCATCGTGCCAGAGCCCATCGCAGATCACCGATGGCCCACACTGTCTTACCCTCCGGAGTACGCACACCACAGAATGACAGTCCGTGCAAACGTGTGTCTGCACACAGCGGGCCGTCCCCCGCAGGTGCACAGCCTCCTGGCCTGGCGGGTGTGGCCAACGTTGCTCGGGGCTGGGCACGGTGCCCATGGCTGAGCCTGGCACAGGAGCCGCGAGCCGAGACCGCAAGGATTAGCCGCTGGTGAGAACAGGCAGCTCGCTGGTGCGGACCCGTCCGGGCAGGTGAGGCTTGGGCTGGAGAGAGGAGAAATGGCCCCTGCCCGGCCGGCGGTTCCCGGCTGAGGGTGTTCAGAGAGCACACCTTCACCCAGTGTCAGACTCGGGGTGTCCTTGCCCCCATGATCTCAGGAAGCCCCACAGGCCAGGCCTGGAGCTATGGTATGGGCTCCGGGCCTGAGACACGCCTTCCTGTGGCCCTACCCCTGGCCGGGTTTGAGCATCCGGAATCATGAAGGAGCAGGGCCACGAGGGGACGAAGCCCACAGTATCTGTTTGCTTTTGTTTGTTTGTTTGTTTGTTTGTTTGTGGTTCATATGTTTTCATTGATTTCAGACAGGAAGGGAGAGGGAGAGAGAGAGACATCGACGATGACAGAGGATCACGGAACGGCTGCCTCCTACACACCCCACACTGGGGATCCAGCCCACAACCGGGGCCTGTGCCCTCCCCGGGACTTGAACTGTGACCTCCTGGGTCACAGGTCAATGCTCAGCTACCGAGCCCCGCCGGCCGGGCTCCGCGCCTTACGTTTTAAGCCAGGAGGCCGGTAACAACGCCGACACCACGATCCAGGCCCGTCACCCCGATCGCATCCACGGGAGGGGCCGGCGTGGCTTCCACCCAGCTTATCCATGAGCTCCTAATGGGCAGGGAGCCGGCGGCCCGTCGCTGGCCACACCCACAGCCGCTCGCCCGGAGCCCGGTCTGCGCCCGAGGGCACATGCTGACAGGTGCCTGGTGCTGCGCGGCCCGCGGGCTAAGAATAGCTTTCCGAGCGTAAGTGGCGGGAAGAAAATGAGGGCTGATATTAATATTGCATAGCCCATGAAAATTAGATGAGATTCCGATCCCAGCGTCGCCAAGTTCCAGTTTCCCGGCAGGCAGCCCCTCCACGGGGCGGAGGGTGCGGAACTCCCTGGAAAGGGCTGGGAGCCGCCAATCGCAGGCCCTCTCCCGGGGTAACAGTTCTTCCCGCGGCTTACCTGCCGCCCTGGCCTCGGGGACCCCTCGAGCGGCAGGGGCTCCCTAAGAGCGCCCACGTGCCAGCTACGACCCGGGCAGTGGGCCCTCGGCAGTTTGGCTCAGTGGGTAGAGCGTCAGTCCACGGACTGTAGGGTCCTGGGTTCGATGCCAGTCACGAGCACGTTCCCGGGTTGCAGGCTCCCTCCGCAGGCCTGGTCTGGGCGCATGTAGGAGGCAGGCCATCGACGTGTGTCTCCATCACATCGGTGTTTTTCTCTCTCCCCCCACCCTGCCACTCTCTCTACAAACCTGTGGAAAAATATCCTCGGGTGAGGGTTTACCGAAATAAAACCACGGATACCCGGACAGAAGGGGGACAGGGGGGTTTCCGGGGTGCTGTTAATACAAGCCATTTCCTGGTCCCCGTCCTGAACATGCTCACAGCCTCAGGGAGTCCATGGGTGGGTGCCAATGTGGCCAACCTGTGCCCACCCCCGTGCTGGTGGGTGCCCTTTGCTCTTGCTGGGCCGCAGTCCGGGGCAGGGGTGGACCCAGCGGGCCGGGCGGGCTGGGCGGCCCCGGAGCCCGGCCCGCTGATTGTCGAGGGCTCCGCGGGGTAAATCACACGCCGGCTACTCAATTAAAGTGGAGAGGCCACCTGGGGCCGGGGGAGGCCTCAGCCTCAGCCTCCCGCCAGGCGCCGGCACGTCTGTTTGTGCACAAACATTTGAAGACGCCGTTTCCCCGCTGAGTGTCTCTGCCAGCGGCGGGGGGAGGCTTGGCAAGAGCCAGCCACCTTGGCTGCTTCCAGTTGGAAGTTCCCCTTTCGCAAGGGCCGGGAGACCCTCCAGAGCGGCCTCCCCCAGGTCTGTGCCCCCCCTCCCCTTTGCTGGCAGCCTCCTTCCCCAGACGGAGCTCAGGGGGTGGTGAAGCCTCGAGGATCTGACTGGAGGGGGGACGCTGGCTCCCCGATTTGTTTGGGGCCCTCGGGTGGTTTCTCTGTTTCCTCTCGCCTCGTTCTTCCAGGGACAGAGAAAGTCAGATGCAGCTGCTCTGCCTGAGCCCCGGCTGCTGAAAAGTACCATATTTTCCGGCGAATAAGACGACTTTTTAACCCGGGCAAGTCTTCTCAAAAGTTGGGGGTCATCTTATAAGCTGGGTGTCATCTTATAGGGTGGGTATATCCCAAACTCTGTATTTTAACTGGAAAAATTGGGGGTCGTCTTATATGCCGGATCTCATCTTATAGGGCAAGTATATCCCAAACTCTATATTTTAACTGGAAAAGTTGGGGGTCGTCTTATAAGCCGGGTGTCATCTTATAGAGCGGGTATATCCCAAACTCTGTATTTTAACTGGAAAAGTTGGGGGTCGTCTTATAGGGCGAGTATATCCCAAACTCTGTATTTTAACGGGAAACGTTGGCGGTCGTCTTATACATCAGGAAATATGGGTACCCCCATCACACACACGACACTCCAGACCCCGTTGGGCACCCAGGGAGGAGCGGAGTCAGTGCGCCTGGCCAGGTGCTTACTAATAGCTCACACCTGGGGGACGGATGGCTGGGTGCCTGGGCGCACCTGCATCATCTTCTTAACAATCACCAAATCGGCCGAAACGGGTTTGGCTCAGTGGATAGAGCGTCGGCCTGCGGACTGAAGGGTCCCGGGTTCGATTCTGGTCGGGGGCATGTACCTTGGTGGCGGGCGCATCCCCAGTGGGGGGTGTGCAGGAGGCGGCTGATGGATGTCTCTCTCTCATCGATGTTTCTGACTTTCTATCCCTCTCCCTTCCTCTCTGTGAAAAATTAATAAAATATATATTTTAAAAAATCAATAAAATATATTTTTTTAAAAAATCACCAAATCGAATCGGGCACCCCTAAATACCCACCCCTCGGCCATCACGTCAGGTCACGGGGGTCTAGGCCGGGGCTCCGGCGTGGGGTCTCCGTCGCTGGGGACCTGCAGGGAGATGCCCGGGGTCCCGTCTGCAGCCGCCCCGCACCTGCCGCTCGGCCTCACACAGGGGCGGGCCTCACGTGGTGTCCGGTTTGCCAAATGCCACGGCCGCCCGGCCCCCGGCCCTCCCGTCGGCGCCACGGCGTGAAAGCGTTCCCCCTGACATTTCCCGGGCCGCCTCGCTTGAACTCCTAAAAGTCAGGCGCAAATTGGAGACAGATTTACACCTGAGCCTCCTCGGCCTCTCTCGGTATTTATCTGGAACTGGCATTTGGGGACTGGCTCAGTGGCCCTCAGACTCCGCCCCTCGCCCACCCCTCCAAAGCGGGGAAGAGGGGTGGGAAGGGGGCGGGTATCCCAGTGGCTAGTGCAGGCGTGGAGGCGAGTTTGAGGCGCTCTGGGGGTCGGGGTCGGGGCTAGTGTGTGGGGTGGAATTCCGTCTCCCCGCAGGTGGCTTCCTGGCTCGGAGCTGGGCCTGGAGCCACATCTGTCGCCTGCAGATGTTGGTGATGCGGGGCGTGGTCTCCGGAGCAGGACTGGTCCGTGGCCACGTGTAGATGATTGGCAGGTTAGACGCCGCTGGGTCCCAGAGCCGAACCCCTGCGCCAGTTCAGAGCAGCAGGCGGGACGGAGAGGACGAGGCCGCTCCCCTAACACCCCGCGCCAGGAAGATGGGGAAGCGCACACGCCTGGCCACAGCCCCAGGGTCTCAGCGGGGCCCACCACGGTCACAGAGCGCTTCTGACATCACTTCCCACGAGGAAACGAGAGGGGAGGGCACTCGGTCAGATCCTCACAGCCAGCCCGGCCGGCAGGGCTCCGCGGTTGGGCATCGGCCTACGAACCAAGAGGTCTCTGTTCAATTCCCCGTCAGGGCACAGGCCCGGGTGGTGGCTTGATCCCCAGTAGAGGGCAGGCAGGAGGCAGCCCATCAATGATGTTTCTATCTATCCCCCCGCCCCCTCTCTCTCTCTCTAAAAATCAATAAAAACCTCCTTTAAAAATCATCACACCTGGCCGCAGGGAAGTGTGTGTGTATGGGGGAGTGGGGGGGAGGGATGTCCTGGCTCCCGTGGCTCAGGTGACATGCCAGCAGCTGTGAACTCTCACCTGCCATCACTCAGCAGCCCCTGCACAGTCTCAGCAGGCAGGGGAGGCTGTTCAGGGAAATTCTTGCAACTTCCTGCACCTCCGACATCTTTCCCAAAACGCAGGGGGGGGAAGTCCCAGATGAGCAGACGCAAACCCCAGCTCCCTGGGCAAGGCCCTGGGCCCAGCTGTGCCTCCAGCTCCTCCGCTGTGAACAGAACTCATGGTGGGCGATCAATGCAAGTGTCGGGGTTCCCCACGTGCCCGGGGGGAGGGGAACTGAACCTGGGGAGGCCCGGATGGCGGGGATGTGTGTGTTCCATCATCACATACAACTGCACGGAGTCTGCGGTCAGGGTTTCCTTTTGCGTCTGCTTCAAGTCTTAGAAAATGACACCCCAAAGCGCCACACAGACAACGAATGGAACCTTCCAGATTCCTAAGGGATGAAGTCACGCCCACAGGGGTGTGAGGCCCGGGCCGTCCCCCGCAGAGCAGGGGAGGGAAATTAGCGATGTGTGTGTCACTCTCTCCTTCTGTGTTTCAGTTCATTGAATATTGTCTCATCCTTCTAAGCAAGCTACCTGTGTTTGCGTTTTTGCAAGTCTGATTGCATTTCAGGTGCTCAAATGGAAATGAATCACCGCCCGTGTAATTTCATCTAACCGTTAGGGAAGTAACTCAATGCGTGGTATTGTTGTGGCTTCGCTATGCAGCTCACAATTAGGGAAGCAACTCGATACATGGTAACGTTGTGGCTTTTCCAGGCAGTGAGAGAGAGAGAGAGAGAGAGAGAGAGAGAGAGAGAGAGAGAGAGAGAGATGGCCAGTTTTCCACAATCAGCCCGTCCCCCCTCGGTCCCTTTCGGGGCTGAAAAAGCACAGTGAGGACTTGCCGGCGTGGCTTCGGGCTAGAAAGCCGATCCAGCGTCGTCCTGTATCAGGCAGAGTTCAGAGTTGCCCGGGGTTCATCGCAGGGTTACCATGGAGTTAAAAAAATGAACGCTCCTGACATGAAGTCGAAACAGATGATAGTTCTGGTCTTCACTGCCGAACTTAACAACAAGCAGGATGATAGACTATCTCCACTCGCTACGAATGTGATGACGTTTTGCGGAAGGAAGAGCTGAATGTCTTGATACAAGGTGATGATTTGTGTCTGAACATCAGTATGGGGACAGTCTCAGTAACTGAGCCCCGGGGAAGGCACTCACGCTCAAAGGAACCGGGTCTCCCATGCAGTCCCGCTGGTGCTGGGAGGGACCATCGGAAAGGTTCCCTCAGAGCCTCAGCCGTCCCAGGCGAGCATGCGCTGCTCAGACCTTGAGAAGGAGGTTGCTTCTGCGGCTCCTGAAGCCATCCCTCTCTGTGACAGAAGTGTGAGGTTTTTTTGTGTTTTATCTTCATATATATTCATATTCATATTTATATTTATTTATCTCAGAGAGGAAGGGAGAGAGAGAGAGAAATATCAATGGTGAGGGAGAATCATTGTTTTGCCCGCTACTGGGGATCCAGCCCACCACCCCATGTGCCCTGAATGGAACTCGAACTGTGACTTCCTGGTTCATAGGTTGATGCTCAACCACTGAGCCACGCCAGCCGGGCCAAATTTGTGACGTTTTAATAAAGGAACCCACATGTATGAGCCCCAGGCTCTCGCACTGTGGCCTCAGGTCCCACCCCATGAGTATTCGAACTCTGAACTCTGAAATAATATGATTATGATTTAATTTAAAAAATAACTTTTTATTTTAGAGAGCAGGGAAGGGAGAGGGAGAGAGAAACATTGATGTGAGAGAGAAACCTTGATCCGCTGCCTCCTGCACACCCCCTACTGGGGATGGAGCCTGAAATCAAGGCATGTGCCCTGACCGGGAATCGAACAGGTGACCTGTTGGTGCACGCAGACAGGGCTCATCCGATTATGACTTAACTAGAGGCTGGTTGCAGGAAGATTCCTGCAAGAATAGGGCTTCCTGTGACCTTCCATCCCTTCTCCACTGCCTCACTCCTTCCCTTCTCTGCTGCTTTGCTCCCTTCTGCAGCACTTGGCTTCCTTCTAAGCTGTCTTCAGTTTTAGTTCCTCGCCTGCCTATGCAAATTAACCGCCATCTTTGCTGTGTTAATTTGCATGCTCGCTCCTGATTGGCTGGTGGGCGTGGCAGAAGGACGGTCAATTTGCATGTTTCTCTTTTAGTAGTGTTGATTGGTTCCGTGCAGCCTGAGCAACAGGGGTGTTAAAAGCTCCCCCATCCCATAAGGTGCGGCCGAGGACGGGAGCTGGGGGCGCCCCCTCCCCCAGATGGACAGAGAGTGTGTGAAGTGACTCAGACCAGGACAGGAGCGTTCCGGCCCAGCCCCCTTTTCAACGCTATGCGAGGCACACCTTGACATATGGAAAAGGTTGCCTGCAATTCAGTAATGATTGCAAGTCTACAAGGCGTGTCTCCCCAGGGGCAGTTGGTTGGTGACCTGTGTTGACCTGGGAGGGCCGCTGCCTTCGAGGTGGCGGCCTTTTCCTGGAACAGTCACTGGCCAGCCAGGCGTGGGCCCTCGGGTCGTCAGGGACACAGGCCCACGCACACTGCGGGGGAGAGAGGCTCGTGTGTCCGTGTGCCACAGCCACACATCTCACATCGAGGGATGCAGGTTCCTAGGTGGGCAAAGGGTCATGCCCTTTGGATTTGTCACCTGCATTACCAGCCGCCCAGACCGAATTTCCTGGCATCCGTCTGCGATGGGGTCGGGGTAAAGCCACGTGTGGTCACACCCTCGCAGACACAGGCAGCTGGGGACAGCTGCCAGGACGGGCAGGCGGATGACTTTCGTTTCGGCCCTTTTACCCAGCTGCTGTCGCGTTCAGGAGTGGCGGCTACACCTGGGATTTCTGGTTTCCGGAAGGGCTGATTTCCTTTTCCTGAAAGCTGTGCCGAGGTCACTCGGTCCTTTGTTTTCCGGCTCTGACCACGGAAATTAGTTTCTGCTTCACGGCGGGATGAAAGACGAAGGTTGAGAGGTGTCCACGGCCTGCGTGTTTCTGAACGTGGAGAGGGCGCCCGGCCTGGGGGTCCGTCTCTGACTCACTTCCGAGAATCGTTCCCTCTCCTGGCCACCGGCGGGGCCGTCACCGGTTAATTAAATGCTTCATTTCTTTCATCTGATTGAGGCCACTTCTATCTCCGATGCATAACTTCGTAACGTCTGTTGCAAAGACAAATGCTTGGCGAGGAACTGTTTTTTTTGCAAAGAAAACACCCAGAATGCTCCGTGTCGCCCTTTTCCTGCAAAGGAGTCTGGACACGGTCCCGGGAGGTGGCCCCTCCCCCCCAGGCCAGCCCCCTCCTCCGTTCCCCCCTCCTCGGTTCCCCCCTCCTCGGTTCACTCACAGAAGGGACTGCGCTGGAGCCCCAGCCTCGGAGCGAGGATGCGCGTGACCTGCAGGCGCGGTGAGCTTGGATGGACACAGCGGCCAGTGGGAGGCCAGCGGGAGCGGGAACTGGATTCACTTGTGGGTCCTTCAGCCCAAGAGTCGCGACAATTTCCCAGGAAGCTCTTGGAAACCGGGGCCTTCGGGTGCTGCCTTCAGCCCAGGTGATCGGCACACGTAACACGAGGCCACTGGCCCGATCCCTGCAGAGGCCCGGGTGGGCGGGGGTGGGGCAGAGGGAGACAGTGAGCGAGGTCCGCCAGGTGGACATGACGAGGCTGAGGGCGGGGTGTGGGAGAAGGAGGGCGTCCATCGATTTCCGGCCGATCCCGTCATGATCTCTGCTTTTCCTGTTGGAACAGTTAAAACGGATTAAACCAAACGCCAGGGACAAGGCACAGACACGCTGTGACACAGTGGGCGGGTTAACAAGGACGTCGAGGAGGAAATCCAAAGTTACCTGGAAACACGTGAAAATGGGGACACAACACAAAATCTCTGGCACACAGCGGACGCAGACCTAAGAGAGAAATTCGCAGCAAGAAGCAAGAAAAATTGCAAATACCCGTATTTTCCGGCGTATAAGACGACTGGGCGTATAAGACAACCCCCAACTTTCCCAGTTAAAATAGAGAGTTTGGGATATACCCGCCCTATAAGACGTGATAAGTTGTTTTATATTCATACAAGGAACACTACACAAAAAAAAAAAAGACGACCCCTGACTTTTGAGAAGATTTTCCTGGGTTAAAAAGTCGTCTTATACACCGGAAAATATGGGTAGTCTAACCCAGTGGTCAGCACACTGGATGTGGCTTGAGAGTTAACAGTTTGCCGCTCCGTTGACTAAGGAGTTTGCCAACCGCTGGTCTAACCTGACACCTAAAGCAACTAGCAGAGGAACAACAAGCAAAGCCCGCAGGGAGTGGGAGGAAGGGGGGATAGAGGTGCGAGCGGAAATAAACCACAGAGACCAAAAAGCAGGATAATACGGTAAGCTGGTGAAACTAAGCGCTTGTTCTTTGAAAAGGTAAACGAGGTCGACAAACCTTTAACAGGACTGGTAAGGAAAGTGAGGGAGAGAACCCAAATACATGAAACCAGAAATGAGAGAGGGCAGCACCACAGAGGATGATAGGAAAACACCGTGAACAGCTCTATGCCAGCAAATGAGGCAACCTGGAAGAAATGGATCGATGCCTAGAAACACAGTCTTCCAAAACTGAATCAAGAAGGAACAGAAAATCTGAAAAAAAAAACTGATTACAACTAACAAAATCAGAGCAGCTGTCAATAAACTCTCCGCAGACCGAAGTCCAGGTGGGAACGGCTGGCTGCAGAGGGGGATTTCACGCACCGGTCCAGAGGGCTGACAGCTGCCCTCCTTTCACCTCTGGATGAAATACGTATTTCAGAGAGGAAGGGAGAGGGAGAGGGAGACAGAGCATCCGCGATGAGAGAGAGTCATGGATCGGCTGCCTCCTGCACGCCCACGACTGGGGACCGAGCACGCAACCTGGAATAGAACTGTGACCTCCTGGCTCATAAGTTGATGCTTAACCACTGAGCCATGCCGGCCGGCCCAACTGTCCTTCTTAAACTATTCCAGAACACTCAGAGGAGGGAAGACTCCGGAGCTCAGCCTAGGAGGCCAGCGTCCTCCCAATTCCGGAACGCGCCGGCTGAGCGTCCGAGCTGGGACCAGGGGAGCGAGCATCATCATGAAGCTGTAAAGCTGAGTTCCAGCTGACGCTCACCGCCCAGAGTCACGGCTCCATCGTGCCTCGAGGTCCTCCATCCACCCCTGCCAGGTGGTGGACCGGGTCCCACACAAAGACCGCCTTCCCTCACCTCCCGCCCCTCCCCCCGGGGCCACGCCCCTGCTGCCTGTGTCTGGGTTCTGGGGGGCGGGCTGGCTCTGTTTGCTCATTTGTTGCTTTCAGTGCGATCACAGGGCCTTTGGCATCTCCTCTGCTGCTCCACGCGGCGCGATGCTCTCCGGAGCCACCCTGGACGTGGAAGACGCAGCCTCTCGTCTTCCCCGGTGGAGGAGTCCTGTTGCTGGAACACACACAGGGGAGTCTGCCCTTCTGGCCCCAAGACACCTCCCTGCGGGCTCTCGGGGGCTTCCAGGGGTGCCTGGTCCTGCTGGGACGGCTCTTGGGCAGCTGTCAGGGCCCCTCACGGAGCCCCCGGGCCGGGCCGAGTGACAGGCCGGTCAGACTCACGGGCACCCCGCTTCCTTCCTTTACCAGCTCACCCTGGAAGGGGGGTCAGATGCCAACAGAGCGGCCGAGAGAGAGAGAGAGAGAGAGAGAGAGAGAAGCCGTGTCCAGGCAGGCCCTGACCTCACTGGGGGCCCTGGCCAGGGACCAGCAGGCAGAGAGAGGCCTCCGCTCCCAGTGGGGGGCGTCCCTGCGGGCAGCCCGTTTGCTGAGCAGGAGGAAGGCCATGTGGCCAGAGGGGACCTTGCATCGCTGCCGGAATGGAGACCGGCCTCTCTGTGTCCCACGTCGCACTCTGCTCTTTGATGTCACTGAGGTGGAAGCGCCTGGACATCAAAGCGCAGACGCCCCGTCAGAGGCTCTCTGTGTCCTTCATCCGTCTCAGCAGCAGCCCGCCACCTCCGCCCGGCCCGGCCTGCTGGTGACCTTGGATCCAGAGGACAATTCTGCGCCGAGTGTCATGTCATATCCATGGCCAGAGACGAGGGAGATTAAAGCGGCGGTGGGGGCTCAGGCGGGAGAGTTTACCGAGCTGGCAGGCGCAGGTCTGCGGTGACAGGGTGGAGGGGAGGGAGGCCAGGACTCGGCGCCTGGTTATTTATATTTGGGAAATGTGGGTCCAGACACCGAGGGGCGGGGTGTCTTCTTGCCTGGTGAGAAACAGCAGGGGGAGCCGAAACCGGTGTGGCTCAGTGGATAGAGTGTCGGCCTGCGGACTGTGATGTGCTGCCTGTGTTTGGAGCTGCCTGTAATGGGCTTTTTATTTCTCTGTGAAATGCAAATCGGGGCCTGCCAGTGAATGGAGGTGATGGATATCACACACACACACACACACACACACACACACACACAGAGTCACACAGTTTTGGAATGGGAAACAGCCCTGGCTTAGAGCAAAGTCCCCCCCGAACACACCCCCGTGACAGTGATCGGGAAGGGTAGCCCTTGCCATGCAACTAAATGGGCCAGAAACTCCCAGAATTCTTCACGGTTGAGTGGAGCTGACCTTGACCCAGGATCTAAATTTGTTTTGAAAACATCTGTGCGGTTGTTGACAATCTGAAGTCATTTTTTGGATTTTTAAGTGCCTGGCTTTAAATCGTAAACGTTACAGCAGAAACAGGAGAAGGAGGAGGAGCAGGAGGAAGAGGAGGAGAAGGTGGAAGGGCCTGTTCGTGCACTTCCTTCCTTGCTCTTCCTGTTTCCTGGTTACTCCGTGGCCTGAGGGAGGAGGATGGTGGTGGTGACATATATAATCCTGCTACCGTTAAATGCGGTTTCGTGTGCTTGTGGACCTACGGGGAAATACTCAGGGCCCCTTTCCATTCTTTTGGGGGGCCTTTTGTTTGTTTGTTTCATGTATTTTCGTTGATTTCAGAGAGGAAGGAAGGGGAGAGAGAAATAAAGCCATCATTGATGAGAGAGAGACTTATGGATTGCCTGCCTCCTACATGGCCTCTCCTGGGGACCAAGCCTACAACCCGGGCCTGTGCCCGGACCGGGAATCGAACCATGAGCATTCAGGGGTCCACGCTCCTCCAATGAGCCACACCAGCAGGCCCCTTTCCCGATCATAAATGTGTGGAGCCACCATTTTGGAGAGGAGACCGTCAGGGGTAGGGACACGGGAAGTCTGCATGGGTCTTGCGGGAGCCGCTGACCCGCAGGCACCGAGGGTCAGCTTTTCCTGTGTCCACAGCCTGGTTCTCGCAAGGTCCTGGGCTGACCTGGTGCCAGTTCCTGCCGGTCCCCTGCCTCCCGGCGATGCTCTCACCGCGGACGCGCTCTCTTCTCGTTGCAGGCGACGCCACGCCACGCGGCCCGGTGTTCGTGCAGGAGCCCGGCCCCGTCATGTTCCCCGTGGGCTCCGAGGAGAAGAAGGTGAAGCTCACCTGCCAAGTGCGCGGGAACCCGCGGCCCCGCATCAGGTGTGTCTGCGCGCGGGCGCTTTCCGGCGCCAGGACTGTCCGGTGCCCCGGGTACCGAGTCCACACGGCGCCCCCAGGCCGGCGACCGGCTGTCCCGAGGCGCCAGGGGGAGGCTGTGATCCGAGAGGTGCAGGCCCACCTTTCCGCTCCGGGCAGAGCCGGGAGTCCATGTTCCGGTGGACCCTCTCGCTGACAGCCTCCCCACCTCTTAACCCTGTCTTTCTTGTTATTTCAGAGAGGAAGGGTGAGAGAGAGATGGAAACATCAGTGAGAGAGAGAACCATCCATCCGTTGCCTCCCCACTGGGGATGGAACCCGAAACCCAGGCCATGTGCCCTGACCGGGTACTGAACCCTGATCTCCTGGTTCCTAGGTCAACACTCCACCCCTGAGCCACGCCGGCTGGGCTATCATGTCCTTTATAAACTACAACCACGATTCTCAACCTGTGGGTCTCAACCCCTTTGGGGGCCGAACGACCCTTTTACAGGGGTCGCCTAAGACCATCGGAAAATGCAGATATTTACATCACGATGCATCACAGTAGCAACATTTCATGGTTGGGGGTCACCACCCCATGAGGAGCTGTATGCAAGGGTCTTGGCCTTAGGAAGGTTGAGAACCACTGAACTACAATAACAGCTTGTTAAAATGCATCCATAAACTGGCGGGGAATTCAGAAATACTCAGCGGTCAGAGAGGAAACAGGATTGGAACCCGGAGCTGGAAGCTGCACACTAAACCCTCACACCTCCAGGAACCACGGGAGCTGCTGGATCTTGGACCGGGCAGCCCCGCAGGGGTCAGGGGTCACAGGACAGAGCCTTCGTTCAGCCAGGAAGCGGGGCTCGCATGGAATGTCTCCCAGAATGCACCAGTCAGTCCCGGGCCTGTATCCCGCCAGGAGGTAGAACCAGAGCTGAGCTGGTTCCCTCCTGCAAGGGCTGCAGGCAAAGTCCCCTCCCGGTTCTCAGAGTTGCCACGGTGCTGAGTGGCTCTCACAGGAGAGGAGATGGCGGAGAGGAGGCATTGAAGAGATCACCCAATGCAGCGGGAAGGGAGAAAGAAAAGCAAAACGTGAGGGATGGGTGGGGAGGAAGGGGGTAAGGGAGACGGGGGGTAACTGATTAAGAGAAAACGTTCACACGTATCTAATCTGAGTTCTGCACGTCCAGGCGAGGAAGCATGGGGAAGACGCAATATTTAAAGCGAAGGCTAAGAAATTCCCCACGTCAACGAGAAACCCCCAGCCATCGCCTTCGGGAGCCCGGCGAAGCGAGTCGCCAGCGGCACAAAGAAAAAGCAAGCCTCCCCGAGGACGGTCACAGCGGAACGGCACGGAGCCGAGGACCCGGCCGGAACACCCACCACGGCTGTTTCCGAATAAACTGGAAAGAGATCTCCTGCAGGATGGGCGATCACGTGGTCGCCACTCATCAGACGACCCTGTGTTTTCAGACCGCGAATCCGGGGCACGTGGAGGTGGCTCAGGAATCGCAGGGCAGCGTGGTGGTGCACAGGGGTGCCTTGTCAGGGTTCTGAGGAGCCTCACGCAGGTGTTTGAGCAGCTGCGATGCGCTGGGACCACGCGAGGCTTGACACGGTCGGGCAGAGACGCTGACAGCTATGCTGTGAGGACAACGGGTGCCAAGGTCCAGGCCATCCAGAGGAAAAGGTCGCCTCAAGGTGAAGACACAGGCCGCCTTCCCCGAGACAGGCCACGCAGCCGTGAGCCGTCCGTGTGGGCCGAGAAAGCAGGACGGAGAACCTTCTCTGCGGAGAGATGGATCACCTGTCAGATTTCTCGGCCGCAGAAATGCTTTTGTTAACGGAGAACCGAGTAAATAAGTTTGAAAGCAGACACTGAGGTTTGACTCCTGCAGACCCTCACGAAATAGGATTCTAAAACCTGTGCTTGAGCGGAATGAAAATGACCCCAGCTCCAAGGAAAAGGGATGAGAAAACCAAGTGGTCCCGGTTGACATTCCCCCGTAAACAGTCACTGCGCTGAACAAGAAGAGGGACAGAAACAATGCTGTCTGGCAAAGACAAAGAAGAAGAGGAGGAGGAGAGGGAGAAGGAGGAGGGGGAGGAGAAAGTCATGACAACAATAGAAATAAATTGGAAAGAGATCTACTGCAGGATGGGTGATCATGTGGTTAAAAAGTGAAGCATGTTGGATCCCTGCCTCACTACATATACTTAGATCACTTCTGAGCGATTAGAAGACCCGCATGAAAAATTCAGAGCACATTTAATGGGGAATAGACAAACACACCTCTGACTCCGGACGAGTGTCACCCACGTGTTGAGCAGCTGTGATGCCCTGGGGCCACGCTAGGCTTGACACGGTCGGGCACTGCCTGCAGGCAAGATGCTGGCAGCTATGCTGTGAGGGGAACGGGTGCCAAGGTCATGGCCATCCAGAGGAAAAGGTCACCTCAAGGTGAAGACGAGGGCGTGAGCGTGCGTGTCACCGAGAGGAGGTGTTGGCACGGAGCCTGGAGCTCAAACCATCCTTATTTCCTGAATTAGGAACGGAAGTGCATTCCAGAAAGGAAAGAAAAACCCAGCACCCCCCTGATGGATGGCACCCTCGGGGTGAACATATAAACTACCCGCCAGCCAGGACGCCCGGTCGGGGGCGGCCACTGTGGGTGATGGTAGGACAGCAGGTGTGAGCCCGGCAGCGTCCTGGGCGCACGGACTATGGATGATGGTCCCTCTGACAGGCTGACTTGGAGGCTAAATCAAACATGCGAAGATGCTTTCCGTCGTTAAGAAGAAATGCAGGAGGCCAGGCTCCACCGGCCCTCATGCTGGAGCGAGATGGCTCCCGGCGAGTACACGGCCCAGTGTGAGTTCACTGCCGGAAACGGAAATACGTTGGGCCGCAGAATTGGGCGAGTTGCTACTTTGTTGCTACTTAGTTGCTACTTTGTTTCTCCCCCAACTGTGACCTTTGATCAACGCAACTTGTGTAACATTGTGTCTGGAGAAAGAAAGGCTGGTTACTTCAGATTGGCTGGGAGCAGGAGCCTGTGATGTTTGTAGATGGCAGAGGAACCGGGGAAGAAAGGTCTGCATCAGAGGCCCTCGCAGTTGCTGGAACCTTCTTTCCTCTGCGCCTCTGGCAGTTTCTCCGTCACCGAGAAGCGGATTGGTCCCTGGAGTGACAAGCCCCACCCTCGGGTGGAAGAACAGAGCAAGGAAGCATGGACCCCTGAGGTGGATTCACACACCTCCCCGGCTGCACATGGTGGGTGTTCAGGCCGGCGCTGGGGTGAAGAAGCAGCCGGAGGAATGAGGGGCGAGCCTTGGACACCCCCTGACCTCGCGACCTTCTGCTCACTTCCTGGACTGAGCCCGCCCTTCCCCTTTTCCCAGACCCTCGAGTTTGAAGGGATGGACCCGGCCCAGAAAACGGGAAGAAGTGTGGGCTTGTGCCTAGCATGAATGGCCCCCAAGGACCTGGGGGGCGTTCCTTCCGACGGGCACACAGCTCCCCTCTCTGGACAGAAGCGGGGTCGCGGGCATGGTTGGCGTGCTTTTGCTGCCAGGTTTGTACTCAACTCAGCGTGGGGACCTCAGATTCCAAGTCAGAGAGGCCTGCGCCCTCCTCCCAGCTGAGCTGAAACAATAAGCAAAGGAGGAGGGTTTTGCTGCAGCAAACTTACCTCTCCCCCCTCCTCTCTCCCCCCCCACCCCCCTAGAGCTCCCAGCCAGGGCCCCTCTGTGCACCTTCGAGCATCCCCGCAAGCCAGGGCACCTGCACAGCCTGGTCTCCCCGGAGTTGCATCTTCACCCCCTGGGGTTCAGAAATCAGCTCAGAGACTCCCCGATGGGCCCTGGCCCTTGGGAGTCTCCATCGTTCCATCTGTACTTCTCGTGAGAGCTCCTCAGACGTGAAAACAAAGGCGAACCCCGCGCAGCCCCCATCCAGGGCACCGCCCCGAGGGCCCAAGCCGGGTGCAGTGCTTACTCATGGCAGCTCCCACAGCCCACCGCACGATGCCCGTCCCTCTGGCAGACGCGGAGGAGGGGAGGGACGCCCCGCAGAGCATCCTGGTGGAGGTGACGGCTGGAGACCCGCCAGGGGAGGCGCATCCCCGTCCCCAAAGCCGCCCGCCTAAAAAAAAAGACTCCCACGGCCTGCTTCCCGAACGCCGCTCTCAGCTTGCCGCTCGCAGGAGTTTGCCATTTCCGCTCTGAGTTCTTAGATTTGTCAGATTAAATTGCTCAACTATCATTTGAAGTGAGAGTTATGGCTGGGACGTGATCTGTTGACTCAAAAAAAAGGAAAAAAAAAAGTCGCAGGCAGCCAGGCAGGCAGGCAGGCAGGCAGCCAGCGCCCGAGATTCATGCGCATCCAGACCTGGGAAATGGAACCCGGCTGTTCTCTTTTTATTGCTTATTACCTTCCTGTCGGTGCCAGGACACGCGGAGAATTACTGTCAGGCTACACGCCGGGCCGGGGACTCGCGCCCATCCTCTTACCTGCAAACACGGGGGGCCGAGTGCCGTCTTCTGCTTTCGGCCCCCCGGCCCCCCGGCCCCACCCTCGGGCTTCTGGCAGTTTCCATTTCCAAGACGGGAGATGCTAATGGACGGACAGACGGACGGGCGGACGGACGTGCACCACGGCGCTGGGGTGGGCGGGCTCCACGCTCCCTACACTGCGCGTGAGCAGAGCCAACGCCCAACAAAGAAGGAGACTCTGGACTCGAACCCACAGGTGTGCGTGGAACCCCCGGAGCCTGCCAGGGAGGTGGCAGGGGCGGCCTAGGCGAACGGTCCACAGGGCAGGGGAGTTCCTAGGGGCAGAGCCTCCCAGAGGAGGGATGGGAGTGGGGAGGTTGAATCCTTTTGACAAGGAAGAGAGAGGAAGACGTTTTGGGGAAGAAGTGTCCTTTAAGGTGACCTTGACGTGTGAGACCTCAGCAGAAAAGACCACCCTTTAGACATCTGCTTTTGTTGGTACCCACTACCCGAAACCCTGAGCCGGACTGGCCTGCGTGGTCTCACTTATATCCGCTGACATGATGTGCTCCCGCCCAGGACCCTGCAAAGGGAGCCCCCCGTTCTCCGAACTCCCCAGTTCCGTCCGCTCTGGGTGGTGCGCTCCCGCCCATTCTCTGGGTCACTGTCTCAAGGTCGAGGCCAGGTCGGTCCCTAAAACAGCTCTGTGGTCCATCGAAGCCACGCTGCTGCAGTGTCACCAAATAGTCAGCAATCTGCCCATAATGGGTGCCTTCTGCCATCTGCAGAGACCTGTTTCAAGCATCAACCTCTGAGCCAGGAGGTCACGGTTTGATTCCCAGTCAGGGCACAGGCCTGGGCTGCAGGCTCGATCCACAGTAGGAGGCATGCAGGAGGCA
>PVJN01022963.1:0-32788 GCA_004026805.1 Lasiurus borealis | reverse complement strand
AAAACACATGATAATACACGAGATAAGACAAATTAAATTTAGAGTGAGAAACCAATTTTAAAAGCATGCCTAGTCATTACCTGCCTGGGATTCCTTTTACAGTGGGGAGCAGTACCCACAAAACAAAAGTATCTTGATGTATGCTTGATTGACCTGAGAGTGATTTCACGTATTGCAGAATGGAGGTTTTAAATTGATTACATTACATTGGCTTTTGTAAAGCTTATTATGTTTTCACATTATCCTTCTCCTTTTTTTTAAATCTTCACCCAAAGAATGAGGACATTTTTTATATTGATTTTTAGAAAGAGTGGAAGGAAGGGGGAAAGATGAGAGAGACACATCAATTCATCAATTGGTTGCCTCCTGAACATGTTTCAGTTGGTGGTGGGTTGGAACCTGCAATCCAGGTAGAGTAATTGAACCCAAGACCCTCCGTGTGCAGGCTGGCACTTTAAACCACTGAGCCATGCCCATTAGGACCACATTTTCCTTTTTTAATGCTTATTTCCTCTTTTTTTTTTTTTTACTGTTATTTTAGCTTAGCTCTGGAGTGAACAGAAATGTTCTTATAAACACATATTTCTTTTTGTAGGAAAAATAATATACGAAGACTTTAGGGTAATACACAAAATTCTTACTATAAATATTAATTCTCTTGAATTTGGACCTATTTTCATTCTCTTTCTTACAAATTTAAGTATTTAATTTGACCCACATAAGTCTGACTTTTTGTCCTAACAGGAAAACCAGTTGCATGTGTTTTAGACATGTTTTGAATTCTTTTAATGGGGAGGGGGCAACTTTATGTCCTACTAGAGGCCTAGTGCACGAAATTCATGCACAGTGCAAGGAGGGGTGGTGAGGGAGGACAGGGATTGACCCTCAGCCTAGCCTGCACCCTCTCCAATCTGGAAACCCTCGAGGGAAGTCTGACTGCCTGGTAGGATCAGGTCTAGACAGACATCCCTCTCACAATCCAGGATTGCTGGCTCCCAACTGCTCACGTACCTGCCTTCCTGATTGCCCCTAACCACTTCTGCCTGCCAGCCTGATCACCCCCTAACCACTCCCCAGCCAGCCTGATTGATGCCTAACTGCTCCCCTGCCAGCCTGATTTCCCCTAACTGCCCTTCCCTGCAGGCCTGGTCTACCCCAAACTACCCTCCCCTCCAGGCCTTGTCCCCCACAACTGTCCTCCCCTATAAACCTGGGTCTCCCCCTACTGCCCTTCCCTACAGGTCTGGTCACCCCCAGCTTCCCTCCTCTGCTGGCCTGGTCACACCTAACTGCCCTCCCCTGCAGGCTTGATCGCCCCCACCTGGTCCCTCCCAACTACCCTCCCCTGCTGGCCATTTTGTGTCCACATGGAGGCAGCCATCTTCTGTGTTGCAGTAAGGGTCAATTTGCATATTACTCTTTTATTAGATAAGATTAGATAGGATAGGGGTCTGATGCATGGGTGGGGATGGGCTGGTTTGCCCTGAAGGGTGTCCTGGATTGGGCTGGGGGTTCCTTTTGGGCATGGGGTAGCATGGGTGAGGGGCCTGCGGTGGTTTGCAGGCTGGCCACAACCCTTGGTGAGTCAAGTTGAGGCCCTGGTATCTGGGATTTATTTATCTTCTATAATTGAAACTTTGTAACCTGGAGTGCAGGCCAGGGCAGGCCAGGAAGTTTGGCTTCCTCCAACATCGGGAAAACCCAAGTCACCTGCTCACTCAGCATTTTTGTTGAGATTTATTTATCTTCTATAATTGAAACTTTGTAGCCTCGAGAGGAGGTAGGGCAGGCCAAGGCAGGCAAAAAGCTTGGCTTCCTCCATTGCCAGGGAAACCCAAGCCTCCTGCTCGCTCCATGGCTGCTTCAATTTCCTCCATAGTTATTGACCTGTTCAGATTTTTTTATTACTCCTGGCTGAGTTTTGGAAGGTTCTATTTTTTACGAATATGTGCACTTCTTCTAGGTTGACCAGTTTGTTGGAGTAGAGTTGCTCATAGTATTTTTTTACTATTTTTTTGTTGTTGTATTTCTGTGGGGTCTGTTGTTATTTCACCTCGCTAGAGGTTCATCAATCTTATTTATCCTTTCAGAGAATCAGCTCTTGGTTTCATTGATCTTTTTTATATATATATGTATATTTTTATATACATATATATATATATATACATTTATATATATGTATATTTATATATATTTATATATATGTATATATATATATACATTTATATATGTATATTTATATATATATATTTATATATATGTATTTTTTTGTCTTTAGGTCATATATTTCTGCTCTGATCTTTATTATCTCCTTCCTTATGTTTAGACTGGGCTTTTTTGTTGCTCTTTTTTAAAATCTTTAAGTTGTATGTAGAGTTAGATTATTACCAGTTTTTCTTTTTTCTTTTTTTTTTTCTTAGATTGGCCTATAATGTTATGAACTTCTCTCTCAGGACTGCTTTCACTGTGTCCCAAAGATTTCGGATTGTTTTGCTTTCATTGTTGTTTGTTTCCAGGTTGTTTTTTATTTCTTATTTGATCTCTTTGGTAACCCACTCATTATTTAATAGTATGCTATTCAGCCTACAAGTATTTGAATTTTTGTGATTGTTTTTACTGTAGTTTATTTCTACTTTTATGCCATTGTGATCTGAGAAGATGCTTGATATAATTTCAGTCCCTTTGGATTTGGAGAGACTTTGCCTGCATCCTAATATGTGGTCTATCTTTGAAAATGACCCATGTGCACTTGAGAAGAATGTATATTCTATAGTTTTGGGGTGGAATGTTCTAAAGGTATCAATTAAGTCCTTCTGATCTAGTGAGGCATTTAGGATTAATGTTTCTTCAATAATTTTTTGTCTAGAGGATTTATCCAGTGATGTTAATGGGGTATTAAAATCTACTATGATTGCGTTGCTGTCAATCTCTCCCTGAATAGCTACTAGAAATTGTTTATTTTTTAATGTATTTGGGTGCTCCTGCATTGAGTGCATAAATGTTTATCAGAGTTATATCCTCTTGTTGTATAGATCTCTTTAGAACTATGAAGTGGCCTTTCCTGTCTCTTGTTATGGTCTTCACTTTGAGGTCTGTTTTGTCAGATATCAATATTGCTACCCCAGCTTTTTTTTTTTTCCATTTCTATTTGCCTGATAGCTATTGCCTAAGGTGGGTTTCCTGTAGACATCATATATATGAACCACGTTTTCTTTTCTTTTTAAAATATTTTATTGATTTTTTACATAGAGGAAGGGACAAGGATAGAGAGAAACATCAATCAACTGCATCCTGTACACCCCCAACTGGGTTGTGCCTGCAACCAAGTTATATGCCCTTGACCAGAATCAAATCTGGGAACTTTCAGTCTGAAGGCTGACATTCTATCCACTCTATCATCTGGGTCATGTTTTCTTATCCATTCAGTCACTTAATGTCTTTTGATTGGATCATTTAATCCATTTACATTTAGTGCTATTATTGATAGATACTTGTTAGTAGACATTTCTGTATTTTTATGCCTGTGTTCCCTCATCCTTTTCTATTTCTTCTTTTTGTAGCATTCTCTTTAGCATTTATTGTATTGCTGGCTTGGTAGTGATAAACTCCCTTAGCCTCTTTTTGTCTGCAAAGGCCCTGATTGCCACTTCAATTTTGATTGATAGTCTTGCTGGACAGTGTTCTTGAATTTAGACCTGTGTGTTGCATCACTTTGTATACTTAATTCCACTCTCTTCTAGCTTGATGTGTTTCTGTTGAGAAAGCATTTAATAATCTGATGGGGGATCCTTTATAGGTAACTGTCTCTCTCTTGCAGCCTTTAAGATTCTCTTTTTTTGTTAACATTTACCATTGTAATTATGCCATGTCTTTGTGTGGATCTTTTGGGATTCATCTTACTTGTGACTCTCTGCACTTGTGTATCTTTTTTCTTTCCCATATCAAGGAAGTTTTCTGTCATTATTTCTTCAAATAGATTCTCTAATTCTTACTGCTCTTTTTGTCCTTCTGGTTCCTTATTATATGTATCATTTCATGGTGTCCCAAGGCTCCCTTGGACTCTCCTCTTGCTTTTTATTTATTTTCTCCAGTTGCTGTTCAGATTGGGCTTGTTTCTCTACCTTACCTTCTAAATCACTAAGTCAGTCCTCTGCTTCTTCTAGTCTACTATTGAAACCTTCCATGGTGTTTTTGATTGTAGCCATATCACTTTTGATTTATTCCTGATTTTTGCATAGATTTTTTAATTTTCTCAACTATGTGGTGTATGAACTGTACAACTATTACTCTGAATTATTTTTCTGCAATGTTGCATGCTCTGTTTTAATTGTTTTCTTTCTTGGCAATTCTTCTTTTTCTTTTCTCTGGGGATTGTTTTGTTGTCTCCTCATTCTATCACTGGAAGGTCTAAACACTGAGTTGCAGGGGCCTGGGCCCTATGTAGTGTGAGCTTCAGACCACCCAAGTGTCACTGAAAAGCTCTGACACCAAGATGTGTGGCTGCTGTGGGTTGTTGGGAGCCACACTCACCCAGTATCAGAGTCACTAGTGCTCAGTGGGGCCTGGTGTGCACATCTAGAATCAGGGACCCTACCTGCACAGTGCTGAAAAAGAGACCCTGCTGACGTGTGCCAAAAATCAGAATCCCCTAGTGACACCTGAAGTCAGAGTCCCCCTATGGCCATGCTGAGAATCGAGTATCAGAGTCTCTGTTGCTTGGTGCAGCCTTGTGCTTAGAATCAGGGTCCCTGTGTGTGCATGTGCTGAGAATTGAAGTCACTGGCTCTTAATCTGCATGCACTGGGAATCAGGGATACCATGCGCGTGTGATGAGAAAGAGTCAAGTCACTGGTGCTCAGTGCTGCCTTTCATATGCATGGTGAATCCGAATCCCCAGTCTGATTGGGGAACCAGGTTGCACAGCTGTTCTGTGTCGGCTGGAGTTTCACTCCTATGCTTTGGGAAACAGACATCTGTGTGCACTCGCCCAGAATCAAAGTCAGGTGGCACAGCTGCCCTGTGTGGATGTGTGGGGGTTTGGTCACCCAAGTGCACACTGTGGGAAACAGACTTTCCATGTCTACACACCCAGGATCAAAGTCAGATAGTGCTGCCACCCTATGTGGGCAGGAGGCCTACTTGTGCAGAGTGAATGTAGCAGTTCCTATGCCACTCAGTGGGGAGGAGGATGGGCTCTAGGACTCATAGAAATCTTCAACCAGGATGTCTCAATTTTGGTGTCTGGGTCTGCAGCTATGATCACAGTCTTTGTCCCAAATGGCTTGTAGGGTCCCAGTTTGCATCTGAGACCAGATTGGCTGGTGAGGCTAGGATCCTAATCTCAAGCAGTTCTGTTTTTCAAGTTGTCATTTTTTCTGTGCCAGTGCTGACTGCCCCAGTGTTTGTGGTGGCAGCAGGGTTTCGCTGTCTAAGACTGCCCAGTTTGGCAGTCTGAAAGACCTACAAGATTGAACTGACCCTAGCTCGTGCTCTCTCTCTCTCTCTCTCTCTCTCTCTCTCTCTCTCTCTCTCTCTCTCACACACACACACACACACACACATGTCCACACACACTATCGCTCCTTCACTCTTTCACTCACTCTCCCTCCCTATCTTCTTGCTGGTTTCCATCTTTTTTTTGCCCCCAAAGTCATATATTTCTGTGAGGATTAGGTGCTAAGGGAAACTCAGCCTAAGATATCTACTATCTAAATCTGATGAAATAGTTCTCATGATTTCATTTATTAGTCTATTTCTATAGACTTAAATTTAGAAAGGTTTTTATAGACAATTATTCATAGACATTGCTGAGTATCTCATGTTTCATCTCATCAGGAAACAAATAATGCCTGGTTGGCTTACTCTTAGTATATGAGTAAGTTAAGATGGTGAAAGTGTATTATTCCTGGTCAACCTTATGCAAATTGGTTTTAATATCCATTGTTGACCATTGCCTGAATAAGATATTTTACTAGGAATTGTAAATTTATGACTTTATTAATTTTTGCATTTGGAGAAGAATGTTTTAGGCAGAAGGATTAGCATGTGCAAAGTTAAAAAGATGAAGCCAAATGTAATATAATTAGGGAACTAAAATACAATTCTTTTGCAAGACGTGTTGGGGAAATAATGAAAGATGAATTTGGAAGGAAGGAAAGATGGTTTTTATAATATTAAAGACTGAAATTTTGTCTTACAATTAATAAGTGGACACTGAAAGATTTTTTAAAAAATATATTTTATTGACTTTTTACAGAGAGGAAAGGAGAGGGATAGAGAGTTAGAAACATCATTGAGAAAGAGACATCGATTAGCTGCCTCTTGCATGCCCCATACTGGGGATGTGCCTGCAACCAGGATACATGCCCTTGACCGGAATCGAACCTGGGACCTTCAGTCCGCAGGCCAATGCTCTATCCACTGAGCCAAACCAGTTTCAGTGAAAGATTTTAAATGTGTCCATCATCATGAACATGTTCTTTCTTTTTTTGGGGAGGGGGGGGGGTTGGTCACTCCATTAATATTTTGAAAGATAGGTTACATATATTGGTGATTGATGAGAGTAGTTAGAAAGATGTTGATATGATAAAAAATAGTGGGGAGGAGAAAGATAAATTATATTTTAGTATGAATAAAAATTGAGCAGAGATAAAATTTTGGAAACATTTTTTTTCCCAAAGGAAAGTTCTGTATCAATATTGGTTATTACTACCATTGATATAGCACTCTGTCATTCTGAAGACAAACGTCATTAAATCATAGAGCTGTTTTTTCTTATTTTAATTTGAAAAAATACAGATTTTAAAACTCACTGGTTTGAGTTATGATACTAATTTTGAGGTTCTATAAAGTTTCATGTACAGGTAAAAAAGAAAATGCCTTCAAAAGAGAGAGAAATATTTTTCCTAATCTAAAATGACTTAATTTGCTTCAGTTCTAGAGAATTTTATTTTAACTTTAGTTTACATTTTTTTTTACTGTGTTAAGCTAAAGCAATGAGGACAGCTTTATTAATTGGAATTTTTCATTACAGTAATGCTTTCTTTGCTTTGAAAACCAGAAGCTTATATTTTAAAAATATCATTAAAATGTCGGTATGCATCAATCAGAGTAATCATTTAAAAAAATCTTTCAATCCTAAAAGTACTGTAAAAGAAGCCTTCATACTTATTTTTGTGTGCACACAAGTGAGAGCTTAGTTGAGCAATGTTATAACTTAGAGCCCAGAATGTATACACTGGCTGAAAAACTATTGGTTGACCCAGTTAAATGCATGACTTTTCATCATCACTTGAAATTAAAGAGCCATGCCAAATTAAAAAATGTTTACATAAGGGAAGAGCAACTTTTGCTGATTGTTTGCCAACTTGTCCTTTATAGAATAAAAGACATCAAAATGGAGTTTTGACAGGAGTTTTGATAAATCTGAAATCCTCTCTCTTGTTCAGCCTAAGGTACCTTTTGTGTCTTGAATCATCTTTTCGAAATATTTTATTATTTTTAAGGAATATTATTTATTCTTTTTAAATTTAATTTATTGGGGTTGATATTGATTAATAGGGTCATATAGTTTTCAAGTGTACATTTCTGTCACCATATATTTGCCTTGGATTATCTTGAAGATCTAATGACAGAAACAGATTCTCTCTAGGAAAGTGTTCTTATTAAAAAAATATTTTACATATGATTTTGGAGTATTCTTTTTTAAAAATACATTTTATTGATTTTTTACAGAGAGGAAGGGAGAGAGATAGAAAGTCAGAAACATCGATGAGAGAGAGACATCGATCAGCCGCCTCTTACACACCCCACTGTGTAGATGTGCCCGCAAGCAAGGCACATGCCCCCAACCGGAATCGAGCCTGGGACCTTTCAGTCCACAAGCCGATGCTCTATCCACTGAGCCAAACTGGTCTCGGCCAATTTTGGAGTATTCTTGATATTCTTCCTCCCCTGAAGACCATAGATTTTAGGTAATGAACTGCTGCTTTAGATGTTCAATTACCAGAGACAGTCATGTGAAGGATAATTCAATTTTTAATCTTGAGTTTGAGCTCTGATAGCATGTAAAGCTATATTATATTTCTGTTTGAAAGGGGTCTGAATCACAAGGGATAGTGTGATCAATATATTGGCTTTCACACTGTTATTTACCCACTTATACTTAATTTTCCTAGACATTTTGAGAAAAAAAATCTTCTAATTCAAAATTACTTTGACAAAATCTAATTAAAGAAAAAAAGTTTATGTAGGGACTTGGGTATTGGCATTAGCATGTTGTTCAAGAAGCACATAGTAGGGAGACAACCAAGATAGTGGCATAGGAAAACACCTAAACTGCTGCCTCACACAACAACTGCAAAACTACAGCTAAAAGACAGAATGGACATCATCCAGAACCACAGGAAAGCTTGCTGAGTGGAAACTCTACAACTAGAAGGAAAGAGAGGGGCTCATGGAGACTCAGAGGAGCTACAAAAAGCTGAGGTATAGAGACACACATGTGGAGAGGACGGGCGGTGGAGTGCCTGGCTGGCTTCCTCTAGTAGGAGGGAGACAGAAACTCCCAACTGCACTGAACCTCAGTTCTGACTGCACTGAACCCCAGATTCGGGAGAGACTCATATGGGGGGAATATGGATGGTTGTGAAAAGGGAGGAGTGCACAGAAACTTAGGGAAGCTGTAAAAGGCAGAGGTCTGGAACTGCATGCAAGGGCTTGTAGAGAGGACTGATTGCTGATTGTGCCATTGGCTTTCTGCAGCAGGAGGAAGACAGAACCTCCCAACTGCTCTGAAATCCAGTTCCAACTGCACTGAACCTCAGTTTTGGGCAAGACCCTGGGGACTCAGATTCATATGGGTCCCTGGAGCAGATGGAAACTCAGGGGAGCTGGAAAGGCAGAGGTCTTGAGGCGTGTGAGTCTCAGTGCGAGTGTGCACAGAGAGAGCTGCAGCGATTACCAAGGGACACTGAGACCCAGAGGCTGCATAGTGCAGGGCTTACAGGAAGTCCAGCCTGTCTGTTCAGCCCTGAGACTGCCCATCCAAGCTGAGCACAGAGGCTTTTGCAATTTTGCAAGTCTTGTCTCATAAGACTGACTCCATACTGAAGTTCTCCCAGTGTAGACACAGCTGATCCTCACAACCAATTGGCTTGGAGGTCATTTCCCCCAGTGATACCAACAACAATCAAGTCTTAACTACAATAAGGCAATACACACAGTCCACAAAGGGGTGCACCAAGAGAGTCCACCTCAGATAACTAGGGAGGCAGAGCTACTGAGCCATATAGGAGACCTAGCACACAAAGCTACTCTACCACTCAGAAGCAGTGAAAATGCAGAGACAAAGGAACAGATCACAAACAAAAGAAATGGAGGAAAATAAATTACTGGATATAGAGCTCAAAACCATGGTTATAAGGTTTTTCAAGAATTTCCTAGAAAAGATGGACAAATTTAGTGAGACTCAAGAAGAGATGCAAAAGGACCACCTTGAGATGAAAAAGGACTAATTAGAAATTAAACATACACTGACTGAAATAAAAAATATTATATAGAGACATAACAGCACACTAGAAGAATGCAAGAATCAAGTCAAAGATTTGAAATACAAAGAAGCAGAAAACACTCAACTAGAAAAGCAAAAAGAAAAAAGAATCCAAAAATGTGAAGACAGTGTAAGGAGCCTCTGAGACAACTTCAAGTATACCAACACCAGAATTATGGGGGTGCCAGAAGGAAGAGAGAGAGCAAGGTACTGAAAACCTATTTGAAGAAATAATGACTGAAAACATTCCCCACCTGGTGAAAGAAATAGATTTACAAGTCCAGGAAGAGCACAGAACTCCAAACAAAAGGAATCCAAAGCGGACGACACCAAGACACATCATAATTAAAATGCCAAGAGCAAAAGACAAAGAGAGAATATTAAAAGCAGCAACAGAAAAACTGTTAGTTACCTACAAGGGAGCACCCATACAATTGTCAGCTGATTTCTCAATAGAAACTATGCAGGCCAGAAGGGAGTGGCAAGAAATATTCAAAATGATGAATAGCAAGAACCTACAACCAATATTACTCTACCCAGAAAAGCTATCATTCAGAATTGAAGGTCATATAAAGAGCTTCACAGATAAGAAAAAGCTAAAGGAGTTCATCAACACCAAACCAGTACAGTGGTACCTCGAGATACGAATTTAATTCATTCCATAACCTTGCACGTATATCAAGTTGCTGGTATCTCAAAGCAAATTTCCCTATTGAAATCAATTGAAATGCCGTTAATCCATTCCACCCCCAAAATTCCACCCCAGTTGTTCTTGTTACGTGTTTTTGAATAAGAAAAATGTATTTATAAATGACAAATATTGTATAAAAACATAATAAAAGAGAATGTAAAGGAATAAACTAGTTTTATAAAGTGTATTTGCCTACTCGTTACACTCTTAATGCTACACTTTATCCCTAAACTGAATGTAACTTAACTAATCTTCACTGAACTTAATTGCTACTGGTCTTTGCATTTTTGGCTGATTTCAAAAAAATCGTGTCCAATGAGGTTTGCCTCTTCCTCCCTTTCAGAATGTTTCTGAAATGGGTGAGGCAAGTTTCATTGAACAGCTCCGATGCACAACCAGTAGCAACTTTTTCAGGGTGTTTCTTTTCCACGAAGTGTGACACACTCTCCCACATTCCTAAGATCTCCTTTATCTCACTTGTAGAGATCTCCTCCACCTCTGGCTCCTCCTCGAAACCAATTTCTTGGAGAACCTCCGCATGTTGCTGAGACTGCAACTCTTGTAACTCCTCCCTGGTGAGTTCCAGAGAGTGCTCCTCGAGGAGCTCATTCACGTCTCTCTCATCCACCTCCAGGCCCATGGATTTTCCCAGAGACACTATCTCCTCCTCCACTGGCACCTTGGGTTCGAATCCTTCGAAGGTCCTTTAGGCTACGGCCTCAGGCCATAGCTTCTTCCATGCAGAGGTCAAAGTCCTCGTTGTAACACCCAGCCAGGCCTGATCAATAATTCTGAGGCATATCACAAACCTCACCCTTGGAGAGTTCTGGATGTTAAAGTGGTTCTTCCAGAACTCTTGAAGGGTGAGGTTTGTGTTCTCCATCACCTCAAAGCAGCGCCGGAACAGGTGCTTGATGTACAGCTTTTTAAAATTAGAAATCACCTCCTGATCCATGGGCTGCAGGATAGGAGTGGTGTTGGGAGGTAGGTAGACAACCTTTATAAGCTTGAACTCTCCGAGGAGTTCATCTTTGAGGTTTGGTGGATGAGCAGGAGCATTGTCAAGGATGAGGAGGGCTTGCAGGGTTAGGTTGTTTTCCTATAGATATTTCTTAACAAAAGGGCCAAAAACCAGGTTTACCCACTCCACAACGAACTGCCTGGTGACCCATGCCTTCGGGTTTGCCCTCCACATAACTTGCAGTTTATCTTTTAAAATCTTATATGACTTAAGGACTCTGGGGTTTTCTGAATGGTATACGAGCAGAGGCTTGATCTTGCAGTTGCCACTCGCATTGGCACACAGTGCGAGAATTAACCTATCCTTCATGGGTTTGTGGCCTGGCATCGCCTTCTCCTTTGCCATTATATAAGTCCTATTCAGCATCTTCTTCCAGAAAATCCCTGTCTTGTCACAGTTGAAGACTTGCTGGGGGATATATCCTTTGGTTTCTATCAGTTCGGAAAAAGTTTTGAAGTAATCCTCAGCTGCCTTCACATCCGAACTTGCTGCCTCACCATGCCTGACAATGGAGTGAATGCCGGACCTTTTCCTGTAGTTATCAAACCTCTACTGGCTTTAAATGAGTCTACCGATGCTCCGTCCATGGAAGTGCGCGGGGTCTATTACAGCAAATCACTGTAAATCACACACGCCTTCTCGCATATAATGCCCTGTGTTAATGTATCTCCTTTAAGCTGTTTCTCCGTCACCCATTCCATCAGTAGATTCTCCATCTTTTCATGGAGAGAGCTACGGAGCTTAGAAATTATTGTAACATCCTTAGCTGGCGTTATACCCTTTATCGACTCCTTCTGTTTAAGCACAATGCATATCGTTGAAGTACTATGCCCATACTGCCTCACCAAGTCAGCCACTCGCACACCTTGCTCATATTTTTCTATGATTTCACACTTTAATTCAATAGACATCATCCACTTCTGGGCACTGACCTTTCCACTAGCTTTCTTCAGACCCATGGTTATAAAAAGAAATGTGATAAAGTATGTAAATGCACAAAAGATGCTTCGACAATGCGGTAAACAAGCACACTGACTGAGGCGTGGGAAACTATGAGACGCTCTAGTCGGGGTAAACTGGTGGGTTGTGTGTAGCTGGCCGATCTGCAAGATTTCTCGTATCTCAAATGTTGCTTGTATTCCAAGCAAAAAATCACTTGCTCGACGGCTTGTATCTCAAAAATCTCATATGTTAGGGAACTCGTATCTCGAGGTACCACTGTATTACATGAAATGCTGAAAGGTACTCTTTAAGAAGAAGAAGAAAAAGGTAAAGATAAAAATTATGAACAACAAATACATATCTATCAACAAGTGACTCTAAAAATCAAGTGAATTAAAAATTTGATGATCAGAACAATCTGGTGAATATAATAGAATCAGGGGCATAGAAAGGGAGTGGACTAACAATTCTCAGGGGGAAAGGGATAAGAGGGATGCAGGGAGAGACTGGATGAAAATCATACACTTATGGATTAGGACAATGGGGGTGTAGGTAAGGGCAGAGGGAAGGGTGGGAGCCGAGTGGAGTGGAGCTATGGTGGGAAAAAAAGAAACAATTGTAATAATCTGAACAAAATAAAAATAAAAAGAAGAAGAAGCACATAGCTAAAAAACAAACAAACAAACAAAAACATACAGTCAGCCATGGAATATATATTTCTATGAATGCCTTTCTAGCTCCCATTTGGTTAATAAATATCTGAAATCTTCACCTGAACAACAACATGAAGGATTTGGATTAGAGTGGGAGTCCTGTATTTCGTATTTGGCACACTTTTCTGTTGCAAAGGGCATGTTCTCTAATTCAGGAATTTAGTTTTTACTTTTTACCTTAAAAGAGGTCCAGACATCGGATTTCTTGGCTTTATTTTTCAAATTTTAATACATTCCTTTTCTTTATCAGGTAATCAGCACCATCTAAAGTTTGGTTCAGTAGAATTTCAGGTGAGTTCCCTCTTAAGATGACTTATGTGCCTGAAAACTTTTGTACTATTTTAAAGTAAGTATAGGTGGGTTTTGTTTTCATTCCATTGGTGGTGGAGGCCAGGCTTGTGGGTTGCCTACTGTGTGGATTCCAGCTCTCAGCCCCAAGGTGAGGAACCTGTGGTATAATGGTGAATTATAAAGGCACACAGCTAATTAAGTAGCAGAGCTGGGATTAAAACTCAGGTTTTCTACCTTCTATATTTCTGATCAGAATTGTTAAAATGAGTCCGTGGAAACTAATTCTTAAAGAAAATCATTGGATGACCAATGCTAAAATTAAATTTAGGAGGGGTTTATTGAGGGATTCTGACTTGTATAGATGACTAATGAATAAATTTGGGGAGCAACCAAAGAATATGTAAAATGGGCAATTGAAGAATAAGTATGCAGATACCTTTATCTGAAGAAACACCAAGAGTACAATACTTTTCATGCTTGGATATATTTTTATGAGATTTTTTTTTTGTTTCTTTGTTATATCCTTTTTTCTATTTCATAGTAGTTAGTGAATTTTCACTCACATATAAGATAAATGTGTAAAATGTGGATTTAATTGTAAGGAATTCCTTCATATTTAAGTTTCATTTTCTTTGTGTAGAATGCAAAAAGAATTTTAAAAAGAAAGAAAATCTTTGTTTATCCCTACACAATTTTTAACTTTCAAGCAATGTCATTTTGTTTGATTGCTTTACATATTCAACTGACTAACATGATACAAATGATAATAATTAAAACATTGTAGACATGTAAAAAAAATGTCAATATATGTGGTTTTATAAGAAGATGCAGGAAGCCACCCATTGCAATACTAACCTGAGAATGCATCAAGGAAAATGGAAGGCCAAGGCTAATGCTAAGCACTTTACCAGTTGAGATAGTGGTGACTCAGGGCAATTCCCTAACTTGATAATCCTTTTACTATTTAGGACAGTTTACCTTTGATATTTCTGTATGCATTGCTAGAGGGCAAGATGTGTATATAAAACTGAATAAAAAGCAGAAGGGACCCAGTCTCAGGGGTTCCTCTTCAATAAAGAGGTCTCCACATGGCCCTCATGCCTTCTAAATTCATATTTCTTGTATAGCATTTTCATGTGTGCATCAGCCTCTTCTTCAGATCCTGAAACCAGCCACCACGTTTGCGGCAAGAAGATACCCTGAATGGCAGCCAGTTTACTTCCCCACATTTGTACAGCATTTATCATTCATAAAAGGGTTTCATATTAATATTCTGTATTTTGAGTAAAGGGCAGGCTTTACTATGTCAAACTCTTGGGTACGGAAACAGAGACTTACAAATTGTTGAAATGTTCAGTTAGCAAATGGGAACTGAGATTCCACTATGGGCCTCCTGACCTTTATTTGGATGCATGAGTACTCAAATGTATTAAAAAAGTATTTTGTTCCTGTATATTTATGTTGGTAAATTGAATGATTTTTTAGGTTTGTAACTATTTAACAATATGTTTTGTGATTTAATATCACTGTGGGTAATAGTAATTTTATTGTAATTAGTTCTGAGTGGATTTTAAGTCAGAACTAGTTTGAATTTTGCTTCTAAAACAGATTTCTCACAAGAAAAGGAATTGTTTTTTATTTTATGATCTTCATATGAATTACTTCTGTTTAATATCACTTTTCAGAAGAACAGTTTATCTATGAAAGGTCATTTGATGTCAACCTTACAAAAAAAGAACCTTGCCAAGCCAGAGTTGCTCAGTAGCTGAGTGTCAACCCATGAACCAGGAGGTCATGGTTCAATTCCTGGTCAGGGCACATGCCAGATTGCAGGCTTGATCCCCACTGAGGGTCATGTAGGCGGAAGCCGATCATTGATTCTATCTCATCATTGATGTTCTCTCTCCCTCTCCCTTCATCTCTCTAAAATCAATAAAAACATATTTTTAAAAATGTACAAAATAATCTCAATGTCATATAAACTAGTATAAATTGTTGTAGTCTCTCTCACCCCAACTCCCCTCTATGTGTATATGTAATTTCTATGTTCCTGGTGCCTCAGAGTGCATTGGCACTGAAATGCTGTATAACTGAATATTTCAAAATGTCACAATATAGGCATTGTGGTAATTAAATTGAATCAAGAAGCCATTTCCCAAAGTTTCTTTTACAGAAATATTGGCCTCTGTAAAGGAGAAAAGTTTAAAACAATAGCATTCCAAAACATACTTAATCCTAATGTCATGCATGAAACAGGACTGGGAAAAAATAAAAGTTTACTAAACCCGTAAATATGCTATGAACTTAACTAGACTTCTCAATAGACATTAATATCAAAGTGTCTCCTATTTGTATATTTTGCTTCTAAATGTTGACTGACTGTCTTTAGATTAAATATGATTTTGTCACTAAAATACAACAACAACAAAAAAAAACGTGCAATGCTGACAGTGGAAAATATATGCCTCCATGGTCTTAACAGCTCAAAGCAATACTTTTCTTTCAATTTTATTTAGGATAGAGCTGCACCCATTTCTCTATATCATTAAGCACTAATTGCCTAATTACAGTGGTTTGGGACACTGCTAAAATTGTGCCTGAGGCTTTTCAGCAAATTCAGCGTTAAAGCAAATGATCCCAGTAGTTAAAATTATTTACTAAGCACAGTACAGAGATTCTTCTGGAAGAATTATTCAAGGCCTATTACACTTGTTAGATCCTTATATTATAAAATGCTTGGGTTGCTTAGTGAGGCTATTGCCTCTTCTCATGAGTCTTCCTGCTCCCACCCCACCCCCCACCATCAATATGTAAAAAGAGCATTATGTATTTAGATAGAACAGACTATTTTTAATCTCAAAACAGCTTTACCCTATCCAATAAAAGAGTAATATGCAAATTGACCATATCTCCGCTACACCCAAGCCATGCCCACCAGCCAATCAGAGCGAGTAAGAAAATTAACCCAACCAAGCTGGCTACAGCTACAGAGAAGCAAGAGGGAGACTTGGGTAGGTCCTGCCTAGACCTCTGCTTAAGGCAACAAAGTTTCAATGGTTGCTACTGCAGAGCCAGCAGAAGGCTTGGCTCTGCTCCAGGCTACAAAGTTTCAATTGTAGAAGATAAATAAATTCCAGATACCAGGGCCTCAACTTGGGTTGCCAGGGGGTGTGGCTGGCCTGCAAATCACCACAGGCCCCTCTCCTAGGTCACCCTATGCCCCAAGGAAACACCCACCCTGGTCCAGGACACACTTCAGGGCAAACCAGCTGGTCCCCACCCATGCAGCAGGCCTATATCCTATCTAATACAAGAGTAATATGCAGATTGACCATCACTCCAATACACAAGGTGACTGCCCCCATGTGGTCAAAAGATCCTGCCCCCATGTGGACACAAGGTGGCCACCACAAGATGGCCAGCAGGGGAGGGCAGTTGGCAGGGACTAGGCCTGCAAGGGAAGGTAGTTGGGGTGATCAGGCCAGCAGAGGAAGGAAATTGGGATGACTGGGCCTACAGGGAAGAGCAGTTGGGGAGGACTCAAGCCTGTGGGGGAGGGCAGTTGGGGGTGGCCAGGCTCACAGGGGAGGGCAGTTAGGGGCAAACAAGCTGGCAGGGGAGCAGTTAGGCATCAATCAGATTGGCAGGGGAATGGTTGGGGGTGATCAGGCTAGCAAGCAGAAGTGGTTAGGGACAATCAGGAAGGCAGGCAGGTGAGCAGTTAGGAACCAGCGGTCCTGGATTGTGAGAGGGATGTGCAATCCCAGGTAGAATCAGGCCTAAATGGGCAGTTGAACATCCCTTAAGGGGTCCCAGATTGGAGAAGGAGCAGGATGGGCTGAAGGACACCTCCCCCCCTCATCGTGCATGAATTTTGTGCACTGGGCCTTTAGTCTTTTATATTTGGCCATTTTGGAAAGAGATAATAAGTTGTTCTGTATCAGGATACTTATAAAAGGGTAAAAAGTTTTATTTTAAAAAATATTGTTTGGATATATATATATCCATGTAAGCTACAAGGGATTTGAATATGTCCTAAATCATTGCATCATTTGGAGATATTCCTTTTAAAATTTGAATAAGGAAAATTTTATCAAACATTTTGCATTATGGAAAACAAACAATAACCACTGAAGATTGTGAAATATTTTCTCATATATTTCTCATTAGTCATGTCAACAGCTCTCAGCTAGCTATTTCCAACTCCATTTTATAGAAGAGAAATTGAGGCTTTGAATGAGTAAATGATCCTTGTAAGGTCACAATGCTGATAAGAGGCAGAAGAGGGAGTGTTATGTGTAGGTTTATCATTTGATTTCTTGGACCCAATTCCTATGTGTGTGATGGGGGGAGTTGGGAGGTGGAAAGATGGTTGCTTCCCCACATACTGCCAAGCAATTCTCCAACACCGTCAAGGTGTCTTGAGAATACAACTCAATTCAGCTCTCATGCTATCTAATTGGAAATAGCAGGGGCTTAGTCTTATAAGACTTGTCTCCCTCCTTCCCACAATCCCCACTTCAGACACTATTCCTAAGCCTAGGTTGTTACCTGTACTTCTGACCTATTGGCTATAAATCAGTAGTTCCCATGACATTTTCCTTGGGTTCAATCAATTGGCTAGAGCTTGAAGAGTTCTAGTAAGCAAAACTCTAGGGCTAGAGTTTTGCTTACTAGATTACTGGTTTATTCAAAAGGATTGAATTTAGAAACAAAAAGATGCAAGGTATGTGGCCAGGGGCTCTGAGCTTCCATATTCTCTCAGAGAACCCCATTCTCCCAAAATCTTTACACATTCACCAACCTGGAAACTCTGAAACCCATTCTTTGGGGTTTTAACAGCAGCTTCATTACAAGGGCATGATTGATGAAATCATTGGTCATCGGTGATTTATTTAACCTCTAGCCCCCTTTTTTCTCACAGGAGTTCAGAGGAGTGAGACTGAAAGTTCTGGCCTCTACTCAGGCAGGCGCTGATTCTCCTGGGAAACAGCCCTTTCCTTAGGTGCTTTCCAAAATTTGCTTCATTAACATAACAAGACATCTTTTTTGCTCTCATCACTTAAGAAATTTCAAAGGTTTTAAGTGTTTTGTGTCAGAAAAGAGGATCAAAACCAAATATATTTATCACAAATTACAATTTCCTATCTAATAAAGACGGAGTATGCTAATTGACTGTCACTCCACAACAAAGGTGGTAGCACCCACAGACAATAAGGGGGGAAAATGCAAATTGATGCAACAAAGATGGCAGCGGCCTGGCTGGGACACACAGGTGTTCTGCCCTGCCTCAGCTGCTCCAGGCCTCTGGGATGCACACAAGCATGGTGCAGCTGGGGTTGGGTGATGCCTGCTATGAGGGGGGAGACAGGAGGGAGCTACAGGCAGGCAGCAGGGTTGGAGTGAAAGCGGAAGGTGGCTTCTTTATAGCAATTTATATTTTCATATACTAGGTTCACTTAATGGGGTCCACCTGCATTAAAGTATGTTCATATAACACTGAGACAGTGGACCATCCTTTATCATGGGTAATTCATTCAGTTCACCATTCTGGGTCTTTATAGTTAATAGAAATCATAGTGTTCTTCATTGTATTGACAATGTGTAACAACATTTACATCACATATCAACTTTATAGGTGACCTATAGATTCCTTTTATGCCTTCTTCTGCTCGACTTGAACCTATAGTCAAGCTGTACACATAATTATGTACTTCAAGTGTAACATAAAATATTATGGACTTACATATCAGCAGTTTCTCTTTTGGGGTATTTTTTAAAAGCCTATATTGTTTGTTTGTTTTTGTATTTTTAGGTTAAACAATGAGAAAATTTATAAAGGAGGTAAAATTATTTGGAAGAATCGCCTTAGACATTAGTTATGTATATTTGATTCACAAGACCAAACTAAACAAAACCAAACTCCAATAAAACAATTTTCAAGGGAGAGCATATCAACGAAAACTTACTTTTGCATAGTTTCATTCTTCCCCCCTTTGTGGAAAGTAAGCATACAAAAGTATTCATTAGGCTGAATTAATTAGATTATTCCTTGTGTCAAGGTCATTTCTTTCTTTCCTTTTAAAATACATTTTATTTATTTTTTACAGAGAGGAAGGGAGAGGAATAGAGAGTTAGAAACATTGAGAGAGAAACATCCATCAGCTGCCTCCTGCACATTCCCTACTGGGGATGTGCCCGAAACCAAGATACATGCCCTTGATTGGAATCAAATCAGGGACCCTTGAGTCTACAGGCCGACATTCTATCCACTTAGCCAAATTGGTTAGGGCAAGGTTATTTCTTTTTATAGTAATCCTGACACCAATGTGTGATTTGACATTATTGCAAGTTGTAGTTTCTGGGAAGCAGACTCAGTTAACAATTAGTGTGTAGAAAGGTGACTAGGAATGTTCTCAGGGAAAGAACTGGGAATGGGCAGAGGAAGAAGGTGGTATATAATGTGGTCTCAGCCAAAGCATCATTCACCCTCTTAGGGAGCTTAGAAAATGGGTTGTCCATGCAGACTTGGATCTTGTTCTTATAATCTGGGATTGGCCTGTCATTGAATGTGGGCTACCCTATCCCTTCCTGAAGTGATAGCCTGACCTTGGGCAAGGCAGGTGTCTTCACCTGAGGGCAAATTCTGGAGAGGGCTGATTACAGTCATAATAATACTTCTAGAGACTAGTGTAAGAGCAATAAGTCCTGGTACTCTGAAGGAGCGAGTACCTGAGAGGTGCAGCAGTGTATTCACCACAGACAGAGTATGGTCAGTGAACTGAATGTAGCAAAAATGGCACAAAGGAATATTTGACTATACCATCCTTTCTGACATCCCATCTTTCAATCTCCTGAAGGACAGGCATTTTTGTTTGTTTGTTTGTTTGTTTGTTTGCTTGATTTAAAGGTAGACCTGTGAGGTCTGACTTGGCTAATTATTCCAACAATTTTCTATTCATTATCTCACATAGCAGGGAGCTTCTTTGGATCACCAAGCTTGTAAATTTAGGATTGCACATTAATCAGTGGAATATAATTGCTAGCTGCTGCCTCCGGGCTTGGGGCACATTGAATATGCCAGTATACATACAATTAGCCTCAAGGTTTTCTCAGGGGCACTTGTCCATCCAACGAGAAAATGAGCATTGCAATAATTGAGAAAATGGACACCTTGGGTCATTTTCTTGCTGGCGGTGGTTAGGAACTCTTATTATTGAATTGCCCTGTTTTGTTTCTCATTATCCCTCAGAAGCATTTATAGGCAAGAAGCTATTTGGCACATGTAAAATTTTAGCTTGTTGGGGTGAGGAAGGTGAACTACAAGAGGAGAAAAGATTAAGTTCTAATGCAGTACAGATTCAGTGCTCAGACTTTTCTTTTTATATATATATTTTTCACTAGATGAGGTGGGAAGGTGCAACTTGAGCTGGAGTTCTGAAAATCTATTCCTTTGTTGTTGTTTTTTCTGAGTGTGTATACCTCTCATTAGATGCTCAAAGTAATCTATGATATCAAAATGTTTAGGAATCGTTGTACTAAAAATAAAACTCTCATTCATTCTCTGATTTTAAGCCAATACCTCTATACCATGTGTTTGGACACTCCACAAACATCATCTTTGACTTTCCTACAGTTAATTCACCACAAGCAAGCCCTCTCACTGTTTTCTCTTTTTCTGCTAATAATGTCACACATTTATTTACCTTTTAGTTCAGAGATGTAGGTATAGTTTCTCATTTCCTTTGTTCCTCACTTCTGAGAACCATGTAATAACATGGGCAAGAGACAGGGTATCTTCAATCCTAGAAATCTCACATTGGTGGCCTCTGCTCAGAGTTTTCCTGAAGCCCTTGTTCAATGACAGTAGTTCTAAGACTGGGTATTTATAAGGGAGCAGTAGAAAATGTTTCTTTATGTTCGGATAGAAGGAAAAGTCAGTAAGGTCTGATTTGAGAGGAAATGCCTGGATGGCCTTTTGTTTTGAGGTGAATGAATTCAGAGAAGTCCTTTCACAGACCAGTCTGGACCTTTCTACCTTAGCACTGTGATTGCACAGAGAAAGGTGTGTGAGCTGAAATTAACCACAGATAGCCTGAGTTTGAAAGCTCAGTAATCTTTGAGATGACTTTGGGTGAACTCTGCTCAACAGCACTGTTTAATACTGTGGGACAAAAGGAACCATCTAAACCCACAATTTTGTGGAAATTCAAATGCCAGTTAAGCAAAGGAAAGGCAGGTCACTTAAGGAAAAGTTCTTGTCCCTAGGAAAGTTAGGCAGATTTTCCTGATTTCTTATGAAGTCCTCCCCACATCGCTGAGCAGGAAAATGTTGTAAAACATCCCTTTCTGTTTCCCTGGTATCCTTGCAACAGATTCATCCTTATAAGCAATTTGTGTGTCTCTTCCTTGGAACTCTTGAGAATCTCACTATTGGACTGATAAAACCTCTTTAGCTAAATGGAAACATTTCCCTCCCAGTGATCTCACAGGTGTTTACTGATGCCTGAAATTCCAGTAACAAATTACAAAGCCTTTCATTTCACAAGGAAGGATGAGGAATAAGGGAGGAAAAGAAGGAAGTCAACTAATACTTATTGTGTGTCTATCATAGAACAAGCACTGTGTTAAGCTCCTTTTATTCAGATGATCTATTTCAGCAATTTTTAATCAGTGTGTTGCAAGATTTTTTAAAACATGCTATATCTGACTCTTTAGTCAAGGGCACTTGGCTTCTATGCCCTTAGATTGTAAAAAAAAAAAAAAAAAGGTAACAGTCAATACAACAATAGCTGTACAGTATGAATGACTCAAAATTATACCTTTTATTATCAGTTCAGGAAAACAATATATTTTTATGTGTGCCACAGAATTTTAGTAATTAGTTTATGTATCATGAGATGAAAAAGGTTGAAAAATAATTGCTCTACTTGTATACTTGATCTTCTGTTCCAAGATAGATGTAGTTAACTCAGAAAAGGGAACTGTGAGAGAATTTATTCAACTTGTCCAGTGTCAGTCACCTTATCTTAGGGGAAACAGTCATGGCTATGACAGTAGCATTATGACCCAGGAAAGTCATTTGATGTTTGGGGCTTTGGGGAGGCTGTAATAATACTAATTTCTATTCTTTTGATTATATTTGTGTCAGGAGAATGAAGACTAGAGACAGGAAGTTTGATGTAGGGATGGCTACTTACCTATTTTCTCTCAGCTCCAAGTCAACTCTCCTATGAGCCACTATGATACTGCCATGGGACGCTGCAAACTACATTTCCAAGACTCCTTTGCCAAGGGGTTTCTATTTTAAGATCTGCCAATAGAAGCCCTAGAGAGAGACTGGAAAATGGGAGGTGGAGTAAAGGGACTTCTCTTCCTCTTACCCTATTCTTACAGGGTGAGGCAGTAGGGTGCTCTAGCAGCAAACGTTGGTTATAACTTCTAATTACTTTAAGCTCTGTAAGCACCAGTGTTTTCAGACTCACTGAGAGATACCAGCCACAGCCAATGTGCACCAACTCCACAGGCTTTTTGTCCAAGCCTACAGGTTTTCATAGCCCTGCCTCTTCCTCTTCTTTTAGCCTTAGAGTGGTAACTGCTTTCTCTCTGGGCTACCTCAGAGCTCCTTTTATCCTCTTTTAGTCATCCAACATCTATTGCAACCACTTCTCTGTATTAAATAGTTTGTATTTTGAAGTGTTACAGTGATTTCTGTTTTCCTGACTAGCTGTTGATTGTGTGTGCTTCTCTCTCTCTGTGTGTGAAGTGGATAGACAGTCTATTGTGAGTACCAAATACTGGAGAAAATAGAACAACCTCTGACTTGGTCCAACCAACTGGATCAGGGAATTGTTAGGGGAGCCATTGTCTTGATGGAGAAGCTCTTGAAAGAAAATCTCTGAATTTCATGTTCTCCACAATAAGAACATGAAAGTATGAGGCTCAGAAAGAGGCTCTAGATGACATGTCTTTTTTATTTTATTTTTAAATATATGTCTTCTAAAACTAAATGCAACCGAAACTGGTTCAGCTCAGTGGATAGAGTGTCGATCTGTGGACTGAAAGGTCCCAGGTTTGATTCCGGTCAAGGGCAGGTACCTTGGTTGAGGGCACAATCCCCAGTAAGAGGCGTGCAGGAGGCAGCTGATGGGTGTTTTTCTCTCATCAATGTTTCTCCTATCTCTCTCCCATCCTCTCTGTAAAAGAACCAATGAAATATATTTAAAAAAATAATAAAAGTAAATGTGAAAGACCACACAGAGGAATCAGATTTTCATACCGTGGCCTCTTTTCACTAAGTCAGATGCTAAAAAAGAATCATTTGCTATTTGATCCCTTTCACTGCAGACCGAGAGTAGCTGCCCTCCTGTGTCCAGTCCCTCGCTTATACTCAGAGAGCTTGAGACAAGATGATAAGATTTGATCCTCCCAACCCCAATTTTTTTTAAATAATCGAATGTCAGTGGATGCTTTCAACTGTTTTCTAAAGGAACAGATTACCTATTTATTTAGATGAGTTAACCATAGCTTGATGACAGATAGTATTTCATTTTCAGAAGCAGCTGTCAGACGTTTAAAACATTAAAATCCCAACAAAACCATTTCAAGAATTTCAGCCAAAACTTTATAAGTGATTTCAAAATCCCTTCTATTCAGATGTATTCAAGATAATTCACTGACATGATAGTTTTCATAACCTGAGTAGAGGTGTTTTTTCCAAGTTAATGTGTTTCATAGGTTTTTGTGGATGTATTCATTCGCCTTAAGTTCCAGAAATGTACAGCATTTGAAGCAATGATGATAAAAATGCCTATATTATATTGAAAACATACTATCTGTCTACAGGTGACAAAACCTTGTTCCATGTTGGGGTTGTGGGAAGTACACTTATCTATACTTTTTCTTTGATTAGCATTCTCCTTCACTCTGTTCTCCAAACTGTTCTTATTAGAGCCCTCTGAGAGTCACCAGATGGAATAATCACAACACTCAGGTGGAAAAGTCAAAATAACTCTTAATGCTAAGCAGTGTGGAATAGAAAAAAAGTCTGAAATTCTAGCTGAATCCCATTTCCTGAAATATATTTTATGTAATCTTATCCCATAATTGCTCAATGAAAATAAAATTTCCACAGCCAAATACATTGGCAGTGTTAGGCACATTATGACTCTCCCTTGGAGATTTAGCACATTAATCACATGTTAAAGACTCTGAGATGTCCTGTAGTAAAGAAACCAATTTTACCTTGTTGAAAGGAAAAATTTCCACATTTTTATAACCATAGAATATCTCTTTCCTTTTACGTTTTTTTTTATGGCACAACACTCCAAAATAATTTTCCTTGGAACACATTTTTGGGGATACTCTATATAAATGAAATAATGAAGTGAAGACATTTAAAGGTTCTCCAACAAAAGGTAAAGCCTAGAGAAAGATTAGGCTCATTCATATTTACTTTATGAAAAATATAAGGTATCTTATATTAGGATTCTCCAGTGAAAGGGATAGATAAACTGTTTCAAAGTAGTTTAAAACAGAGAAAGGGACTTTGTTATTTCACAATACTTAAAAATCCAGGGAACAGTGGGCTTCAAACACAGCTAAGTTCAAGGATCAAGCAATGTTTTACTCCACCTCTCCTGCTACTATAATTCTCTCTGTCCATGCAGCACAATCAATAGCCATAGACTCTCCAGCCATTCATATTTTCAGGATAAAGTGCAATGGGAAAGAGGCCCCTTCAATGAAGTGAGAACGGAGGCAGTGTGGACCCTTAAAAGGAAACTGAGGGAATGGATGCTGGGAGTGGCACACATTTAGAATGTAAAAAAAAAAATAAATAAAAAAATCTCATGAACTTCAATATTTTTTTTATTGTGCTAACAGGAAAACAAAACACCCCAAGATTCTCTCTATATATGTCTGCTTACTTGAGTGACAAGAGAAGTCACTCATAAGCTTGGAGTGTTGACTGCACTCTCAAATTGGGAAGGGTCCAGTCAATACTGGTTATAAACAATCACTGGGGAGCAAGAAAAAGCAGAAGCTTTTAAGAGATAAGAATGTGCATGCAGCCCTAACTGGTTTGGCTCAGTGGATAGAGCGTCAGCCTGCAGACTGAAGGGTCCCAGGTTCGATTCCAGTCAAGGGCATGTACCTTGGTTGTGGGCACATCCCCAGTAGGGAGTGTGCAGGAGGCAGCTGATTGATGTTTCTTTCTCATCTATATTTCTAACTTTATATCCCTCTCCTTCTCCCTCTCTCTTCCTTTCTAAAAATTTAATAAAATATATTTAAAAAAAGAATGTGTATGAACATTGAACTCCTATAGATTAAAAATACAGCCCTCGTATTTTCCACTAGTGGGACTCCATTTCTCTGAGTTATGAAAAGAAACTGAAGAAGGTGGAGAAAGAAAAAGGAAGCACATGATTTCCCTTACTGAATCTCATTCTTTTGGTCTCTACCATTTTTCCTCATTCCAGTATCTTTTCCTTACATTAAAAATAAAATTACTTAGAGGTTTACTGGAGCTCTTTACTTTGCCAGGCTTTCTTTCCCTTCCAGATCCCTAAAAATCTGTCTCTATAAATGATCACATACATCTGAGTTTTGTGGTTTGGATTTAGAAGTCTTCTTATTCTGTGTCTAGTGAGAGGTGGGATGTAAATTATTATTTGTTGTCAATATGGAAGGGACTTTCCTTTCCAAGGTGGTAGTCTGAGTGATTTTTTCTTCTTCCCATCCATACTAATGCTTTGTAAATATATGTTCTCTCTCTCTCTCTCTCTCTCTCTCTCTCTCTCTCTCTCTCTCTCTCTCTCTCTCTCTGAACTTTGCTACTTTTATGGATTCTTGCCCAAAATATGTAATAAATTGGCTTCTCTCACCCTTTCAGCTTCTCCTCTCACTATTGTCTCACTTACACTTCATGTTCCATCCTGCAGTTCTCCATGCATTCTTATGCTGTGTACCGCTGTCTAAGGTTGGCTTCCCTTGAAACAGTCTGAGATGGGGATCTTGTGCCAGTGATTTTATTGAGGGACTACTCCCAGGAGAAACCTGTAAGGGAGTAAGGGAAGCAGAATAGGACAGGGAAAGATGCCAAGGAAAGCTTCCCATAGGTCCAGCTGTGGGTTCAGCTGGATCTATGGGGAGCTCTGGAACATGAGTAAGGCCTGTATATCTCCATGTCAGTCCATCATTGACTGTGGCCACTTTTGGAAAGGGCATAGCCTCCCAGGCATTCCCAAGTGAACTGCTCTTAAGTTGAGAACAATTCTGAGAAGAGTGCAGCTCTTAACAATCAATACTCAAAACAGCTGGGAGATGTACTACAACTACTCCAAGTGAATGCTTGCCTAATTAATTCCATAAAAAATCATTCACCCCTCCCCCCGCCCTGGCTCTAGGGTCTGGAAACTTGCCTTAATAATGGGGCTTTCAAGCCTTAGCATACATCAGGGTCTTCTTGTGGGCTTGTTAAAATTGAGATTGCTGACTTCCTCCCTCAGAGGTTCTGATTTAGTCACTCTGAGATGGAGTCTAATCACATATTTCTAGCAAGTTTCCAGGTCATGTTGATGCTGCTGGTATGACTCCCACAGTTTTCATGAGTCAGTGGTTTAATAAATCCTTTATAATGCAGCTGAAGAATCACCTACTTCAGGAATTCTTCTTATCCACTTATACTCACATCACCCTCTCCATCTTGAATGAGTACCCTTTTGGTTCACTAATATGCTATGCACTTACCCCATTGCATTAAATTATATACAGCAGGACCTTTGCTCAAGGCAGTAGGTGGAAGGATATGAGAAGTCCACTGTTAAAGGGTTATACATGTTTAGACTTCCAAGGAAAAGCTTTAAATGAATGTCCCATTAAAGTACATTCTGTCTCGTTAACTTGCAAATCCTCAAGGATAGCACCCTGTCTTACTCTTCTTCATACTCCTGCTCTTAGGACCTCACCTGTTGCCTTGTTCAATACAGCTTTATGAAACTAAGCAATATCAATCTTGTTCAGGATTAGTTTCATGAAAAAATATGTTTGACATCTATTAAGTTAAATATTTACACAAATTTAAAATATGTTTAACTTGCTTATGGGAATCTATGTCAATTTACAGATAAACTTTTGGAAATTACTTAATTTTGCAGTTGAGTCTTGCCTTCTCTAGTACACTATGTCTATCCCACCATGTCTGTGGAAAGGGATGAACCTGACTTTTCTTATATACACCTACAGAAGTCACTTTCAAAACATGTACCATTTCTGGTCCAACACTTACTTAATTCATGAACCTGTAATTTGCTTTTGGAAAAAAAATCTCATAAAATGATGATGACTTCAGGTTTAAGAAATCTGGCACAGAGCTAAAAAAAAAAGTAAACTTTGTGGCAATACTGCATAGAAAAACATGTAAGCAGTATTTACAGAGTGTCAGCAGTTGTTAAATGCAAGCATTCATGTATCAGATGGGTCTTCCTTTAGAAAACACAGGCCCATGACAGAAGATAACAAATAGATTGTCATTCTCAGTGAAAATATGAGTGTTCTCTCTAGAAGAAAGATGTTAATTGGGGAAAGAATTAGCAAAAGTTGACATTGAAAGGGTGGTTAGGGAGTATATAATGTAATGGCTGTCCTCGTATATATTCATCAAAGCTATTGACATATTTCTCTTTTTAGCTAATATTTAAAATGTTGTTTCAAGGAAATGGTGCATCTATAAAGTATCAGAGGCAAGAGGGTTTGGAGAGTAACCATTAAACCTCTTTGCTAACTGGACAGGCCAGCTACTGCTACAACATTAGTCTGCAGCCTTACCTGACAGGCTAAACAGCCTGAGCTAGCCCAACATTTGGAATTAATGTGTTTACTTTAAGAAACACAAAGTCTGATTCAATTAGCATCCAAACTCATGGAGGTTACGAAATTTAATGTTGAAGGTTTTTCTTTTCTTTTTATTGAATCTGTACTCCAGTGTTTACAATACCAAAATCCATGATGAAGTGGTGCATTTCTTTTTGTCTTGAGGGCTGAAAACATAAACAATTGGATTAAAATTATAAAGGTACTCTGACATGATATATTAAGAGCTCTGAATGATGCCTAGGGATGTAGAAGAAGAGGAAAACACTTGAGTAAGTAAACAGACTGTATGAGACTTGCTTATGCCAGGAGAGGAGGATGAATATTTTTGACTAAAAGTTAATTAACTATTTTGCCTCAGTGAGCCAATTTGTTGTCCTAAACTTTGATTCATTAACTGCAAACTGAGAGGGTTGCTTGTTCCTGGGTGATCTTATAAGACTGAGTTGGTGTTAAATGGTGCTGTGAGATATTGTCTGTTCTTTCCCATTGAAATGAACTGAAATGGCTATGAGAGGGGAAGTTTAAGGCTTTGTAAGTGGCAGTAAGTAGATGGGTATTCTTTCAGAGCAGAACCTAAGAACTGTATGACATAATTGCGAAGCTAATCAACCCCTATTAGATAAAGCAAGGGTAAATTCAGAGTTTTGAGTCTGTACATTAAATGGGCCATGGAAGTTGCCTAGTTGGTAATTCCAAAGCCTTAAGACTCATGAACTTGCAAGTAATGCTTTTCAGGTTTTGCTGCTTGGAGACTATTACTTCAAAGAACTCTATTGTCATGGAGGATAGCACCCTGCTATCCTTTGTCAAGATATTGACTTTATTTCTAATTACATATTTTGTGAAAGCCCATTTGCTGGTTATGGGGCATCTTTAAGCTCATGAAATGGGAAAATGAAAAGTACAGTACTAAGAGGGAAAAAATCCCAACCATAACCTAGCACAGTGGTTGGCAAACCATGGTTCATGAGCCACTTGCAGCTCTTTGGCCACTTGAGTGTGGCTCTTCCACAAAATACCAGAGTCTGGCCGAGTCTGTTTTGAAGAAGTGGCATTAGAAGAAATTTAAGTTTAAAAAACTTGGCTCTCAAAAGAAATTGCAATTGTTGTATTGTTGATATTTGGCTTTGTTGACTAATGAGTTTGCTGACCACTACACTGGACTATAAGTTCCACAAGAGTAGGGACTTTTTGTATGTGTGCATAACTGTATACCTAATACTTGGAACAATGTTTATTGAATGAATACAGGAATGAACGAGTGAATGAACAAATGAATGAATGAATTGTAACATTTTAAAATATACTGAAGTGATATGTTGTTTTGGGAAAATAAATCATGAGTGAAGCTGGGGAGTTAAACCAAGATGGCGGCATAGATGAACACCTAAACTGCTGCCTCACACAACAATTTCAAAACTACAGCTAAAAGACAGAACAGACATCATCCAGAACCACAGGAAAGCTGGCTGAGTGGAAATTCTACAACTATTAGGAAAGAGAGGGGCTCAAGGAGACTCAGAGGAGCTACAAAAAGCTGAGGTACAGAGATGTGCACAGAGAGGATGAGCTGCTGAAGGCCTGGCTAGCTTTCTCTAGCAGGAGGGAGAGAGAAACTCCAGACTACACTGAAACACAGTTCTGATTGCACTGAACCCCAGTTCCTGGTCAGACCCCGGGGTCCCAGACTCATACAGAGGAGTCTGGACTGTTGGGAAAAGAGAGGAGTGCACAGAAACTCAGGGGAGCCATGAAAGGCAGAGGTCTAGAGACACACATGCTAGTGTGCGCAGAGAGGACTGCAGCAATTACCAAGGGACACTGAGATCCAGGGACCTCATAGGGCAGGACTAATAGGGCAGGAAGACAAGGCTATATGCTCAGCCCTGAGACTCTGCTCCATCCAAGCTGAGCAAAGAGGCTTTTACAGTTTTACAAGTCTTGTTTCATAAGTCTGTCTCCAGCACAGAAGTTCTCCCAGTGTAGACATAGCTGATCCTTACAGCCAATTGTCCTAGAAGTCAATTCCCCCAAGTAATACCAACAACAATCAAGACTTAACTACAACAAGGCTGTACACACAGTTCACAAAGTGGTCCACAAAGAGTGTCCACCTCAGGTAACTGGCAAGGTTGAGCCACTGGGCCATATAGGACTGCTAGCACACAAAGCTACTCTACCAACTCAGGAAAGCAGTGAAAATGTGGAGACAAAGAAACAGATCACAAACAAAATAAAAGAAAACAAACGATTGGATATAGAGATCAAAACTATGGTTATAAGGTTTTTCAAGAATTTTCCAGAAAAGATGGATAAATTTAGTGAGATCCTCAAGGATATGAAAAAGGACCAACTAGAAATTAAATACAGTGGTACCTTGAGATATGAGTTTAATTCGTTCCATAACCTTCAGGCGTGGGAAACTATGAGACACTCGAGTCGTGGTAAACTAGTGGGTTGTGTGCAGTTGGCCGATCTGTGCGATTACTCCTATCTCAAATGTTGCTCATATTTCAAAGCAAAAATTGCTCACTCAATGGCTCATATTTCAAAAATCTTGTATGTTAGGGCACTCGTATCTTGAGGTACTACTGTATGTGGTTGGATGAATTACAATCTTTGTTCTTCTATTTAATAGGTAACTGGGAAAGCTATTTAATCTCTCTAAATATTAATGTCATCACTCAAAATCAGAGTTAATAATGACAATATCTTTCTCCTAGGCTTATTGTGAGGAATGTAAAAGTAATGTTTGGCTGAAACTGGTTTGGCTCTGTGCATAGAGTGTTGACCTGTGAACTGAAAGGTCCAGGGTTTGATTCCAGTCAAGGACATATATCTTGGTTACAGGCACTTCCCCAGTAGGGGGCGTGCAGGAGGCAGCTGATTGATGTCTTTCTTATCGATGTTTCTAGCTCTCTATCCCTTTCCCTTCCTCTCTGTAAAAAAAAACAATAAAATATATTTTTTTAAAAAAGAAAAGGTAATGTTTGTAAAGTACTTTTTAGAAGACTTGCTACTCAACTCTAAGAATTTTTGAAGCTATCTTATGTTGTGAGGTTATTAATCCAAAATAGAATTGTCTCAAAAGAGAGTAAAAAATGATCAGTATATACAGTTGTGGCTTTTTGAAAATAGAACAAATATTAATTAGTATAAATTTACAAAATGACCTTTGCATTTCCAAAGATTCCAACTTGTGATATATACTGATAATGACTTACATTCATGCCTGCCATCTTGACTCAAGAAGAGACACAGAAGTTGAGCAAATTGGATATGTCTTATTACTTAAAATGAATATAGGCATGTCTAAAATTGGAATGAATGGCAGGAGCATCAACAAAAATGTCAGAATAGTTATTGAGATTAACTGTCCCAAAGTTACAAAAGTATCTGCAATGTAATCACAATGGACAAATAGAAATTTTTTTCAAGATTTGTGAGATGTTAATCTCTAGGATAGGATAGTGTGTGTGTGTGTGTGTGTGTGTGTGTGTGTGTGTGTGAATGAGACACAGAGGAGACAAACAGCGATAGGATTTTGGAGAATGGATGCCTAAAATGTTCAATTGGCATACTGGAAAAAAAAATGGTGCTTGGACCCTGTTGGAGAATATAGTACCAGATAGGAATAATCTTTATCATTGACAAAGTATCACACATATTATCATAAGGAGCAAGGGCTGCAACCCTATATAGTAGAAGGTTGTAATCCTTGTAACTTGGCCCCCAGCACTCTGTCTTCCATTCACAGTGAGCACCTATAAGTTCTCTATAAACGAGAAAGAGGGGTTTGCTTTTCTCTCTCCATGAGTGGACTCCCTTGCCATTTCATCACCTACAACAAAGGTGTTGAGAGAGGCTGCTATTCCTTGGGAGTGTTATAGTGGCTGAGCACTGTGATTTACTCTTTTGTCAGACAAAACAACAACAACATTCATACAGAATGCTAAAGATGGTTTATATAGATCATTTAAAAATGTGGTAAAAACACGTAAAATTTACCATCTTTCTAAAAATATATTTTTATTGATTTCAGAGAGGAAAGGACAGAAACATCAATGATGAGACAGAATCATCAATCAGCTGCCTCTTGCATATCAAATCAGGGATTGAACCTGCAGTCCAGACATGTGCCCTGACCAGGAATTGAACCGTGACCTCCTGGCCATAGGTCAATATTCAACCCCTGATCCACACTGGCTGGTCCAGGCTTAACCATTTTTAAATTGTTAAGGACCTTAAAACAGTTTGGCTGTTAATATATTCACATTGTTATGCAAACACATTTAATATATTCACGTATTTATCTTTGAAACTCTATATCCAGGCTGAAGGGAGAAACCAAGAAGGTGGCATAGGTGAACACCTAAACTGCTGCCTCGCACAACAATTTCAAAACTACAAATAAAAGACAGAATGGACATCATCCAGAACCATAGGAAAGCTGGCTGAATGGAAATTCTACATCTAGAAGGAAACGGAGGGGCTCACAGAGACTCAGAGGAGCTGTAAAAAGCTGAGATACAGAGACGTGTGTGGAGAAGACAGGAGGCGGAGTGCCTGGCTGGCTTCTCTAGCGGGAGGGAGACAGAAACTCTCAACTACACTGAATCCTATATCTGACTGCACTGAACCCCAGTTCAGGGCAAGAGTCATATGGGGGGAATTTGGATTGTCATAAAATGGGAGGAGTG